>RJWK010060557.1:0-13308 GCA_004363435.1 Platanista minor
TACACACATACATACATACATGCATACATACACACGCACCACTTAGTGTAGTGCTTGGCACATGTTAAACAACCAATAAATGGTAACTATTAATATCATCTAGATGATTATCTCTTTTTTATTAATTTTTATTAGAGTATAGTTGCTTTACAATGCTGTGTTAACTTCTGCTGTACAGCAAAGTGTTATTAGGTCACAAAATAAATAAGCTTAAGTCCCATACACACATGTAAAACATTATAGAGACCAGTATGGAAGTTTCTCAAAAAACTAAAAATAGGACTACTATATGACCCAGCAATTCCACTCCTAGATATATATCTGAAAGAAACAAAAACATTAATTTGAAAAGACACATGCACCCCAATGTTCATAGCAGCATTTACAATTGCCAAGGTATGGAAGCAACCTAAGTGTCCATCAACAGATGAATGTATAGAGAAGATATGGTATATATATACAATGGAATACTACTTGGCCATAAAAAAGAATGAAATCTTGCCATTTGCAGCAACATGAATGGACTTGGAGGGCATTATGTTAAGTAAAATAAGTCAGACAGAGAAAGACAAATACTGTATGATATCACATACATCTGAAATCTAAAAAATACAACAAACTAATGAATAAAACAAAAAAGAAGCAGACTCACAGATAATAGAGAACAAACTAGTGGTTACCAATAAGGAGAGGGAAAGAGGGAGGGGCAATACAGGAGTAGGGAGAAAAGGGTTATTATGGGATTATATGAAATCATGTGCATGAAACTTATGAAAATTGTAAAGCACTATAGAATTTAAAGAATCTTTCATTCAATTAAAAAATATTTTTAAAATATCCCAGTAACATGCATATACAATTTATATGCAATATTGATATATATGTAGGTTATTATTTTAGGGAATAGAAGGTACAGACATTAATCAAAGCTGCTTTAGTTACTTCAGAGCCACAGAGGTTAAAGTGCCTATGACCAGCAACAATGTATTGTTGACAATGACAATTATATATATAAACTGTAAACTTTTGGGGGGTATGAATAAAAATAATAATGTATAAAAAAGAAATATTTTTAAAATTTCCCAGAAATTTAAAATTCTTATAACTAAATAATATGAGTTACTAGATTGAAGGGGCCCACAAATGTCCAGTACAACATAAAAAAATAAGCCCACAAAGGCATATCATCATGAAATTGCATAACACTGGGTACAAATAGAGGATGCTGTAAAGTTCTAGAGAGGAAAAATGTGTTTCATCTAGAATCAGTATCATAACAAACTTGTCAATAACAACGCTGGGGAATGAAAAACAATTTAACAATGCCTTAAAAATTCTGAGGGACAGGGCTTCCCTGGTGGCTCAGTGGTTGGGAGTCCACCTGCCGATGCAGGGGATGCGGGTTCATGCCCCAGTCCGGGAGGATCCCACATGCCATGGAGCGGCTGGGCCCGTGAGCTGCGGCCGCTGGGCCTGCACGTCCGGAGCCTGTGCTCTGCGACAGGAGGGGCCACAGCAGTGAGAGGCCCGCGTACCGCAAAAAAAAAAAAAAAAAAAAAAAAAGAACAAAAAACTTTCTGAGGGACAATTATTTCCAACTTGAAACTCTACTCCAGATAAATGCTCAATTAAGTGTGAAGGCAGAATAAAATATTTTTCAGACATTAAAGAATAGAAATAAATAAATAAATACTTTCTAAAGACCCTTTATCAGGAAGCTACTAAAGGATGAACTCCACCAAAACAAGAGAGGAAACCAAGAAAGATATAGGATCCAGGTAAAGGGGAAGCCAATATAAGAGACAGCAAGCAGAGTCCTTGGGATGGCAGTGAAGGGAAATCACAATATAAGATCTGTACAGCAGGCCCAGGAAGCAACTAATCTATACTGAAGTGGGATAGAACTCTGTGAGAGAGACTGTTTCCAGAAGATGAAACTGATTACTTAATGTTTCTGAACATATTTATAGATTTATACAACTGGGAGAGAGTGGGGATGAATTAGTACACTAAGCAAGCCAAATAAAACAAAGAAGAAGAGAACATTAACTTCTAGAAAAACAAAAAGTTGTACATGGAAAGAAAGCATATAGTATAATACATGGCTTACTGTGAATGTTTACTTGTTCATGACCATGTACTCACTGAATATTGGTAGAATCAGGGGACAAGGAAGTGTGTATATATGTACTGTGAGGGTGAAGGGAAAGATAGTAATATCCTCACTTCCCATAGTGAAAAGTCAGGAGATAATGTCTAGATTTTAAAATCAAGAATTAGCAATATAAAAAATGTTATTTAGAGATATGGAGATAAATACCAAAAGAATTAGCTGAAGAGGTGGAAATGGTTGCCCCTGAGGAATATGAAATGAAAGGAGAACAGGAAACTGATCTTTTTCTGAACAAGCCTTGTTGTTTAACTCTTTAAGCTCTTTAAATTTTGTTCATAAGTTCATGTCACTTTGATAAAAAACAAAAACTAAATTTGAATATGATTTGACCCTTGAGATAGAGATTCTGTAAATCTGCTTAAAGTCAAAGTCATTGAAAAATTCAGTGGTAAAATCTATAGCAGGAGTTTGTTTACTGTCTCCACCAGGGCTCAAGCTCTCTACTAAAAATAGAGACTATCAGATCCCTAAACCCATCACATTCCACTAATCTCTGACTTTCTAGACCAGCCCCAGGTAACTGTACTTTACACCAAGAAATGCTTGTTGGGAGACATAAATCTAGTTCATATTTAAGGGGGCAATGAGTAAAACAGCCTTATGGTTGAGATTCCACAAGGAATACAGAGTATTCCCTTTACATCTAAGTAATACACATTCTATTTTTCTAAAACTTAATAAATACCATTTCCCTATATCTGCACTATCCACCTGGCTGATATCTAGGTATTTGTTAATTCCTGAGACCCAGATCAGCCTAATCACATATCCATATTCACACATATTTATTGAGTGCCTATTATGTGCCAGAAGCAAAACTAGGCAGTAAGAGCACAAAGATATTGACACAGAGACCTTGCTCTTAAAGTTCTTCATGTCTAGTAGGGAGATTCAAGCATAAAAAATAAACATAAGATGAACATAGATGCAAAAATCCTCAACAAAACACTAGCAAATTGAATCCAACAATATATAAAAAGAATTATACACCATAACCAAGTGAGATTTATCCAAGGTATGCAAAACTGGATCAACATTTGAAAAATCATTGAACGTAATCCATCACATCCACAGCTAAAAAGAAAAATCATATGATCATATCAATAGATGCAGAAAATTCATTTGATGAAATCCAACACCCATTCATGGTTAAAAAAAACCACAAAAACCTAAGTAAACAAGGAATAAAGGGGAACTTCCTCAACTTGATAAAGAAACCTACTGCTAACATCATACATATGGTGAGGTGTTTGAAGATTTCCCACTAAACTCAAGAACAAGGCAAGAATGTCCATTCTCACACATCTTTTCAACGTTGTACTGGAAGACCTAGGTAATGCAATAACACAGGAAAAGGAAATTAAAAGTATACATATTGAGAAGGAAGAAATAAAATTTTATTTGCAGATTACATGATCATCTATGTAGAAAATTGGAAAGAATCAACAACAACAAAAATCTCCTGGAATAGAAATAGACCCCTATAAATATAGGCAACTGATCTTTGACAAAGAAGCAAAGATAGTCTTTTCAACAAATGGTGCTAGGACTATTGGACATCCATATGCAAAAAAAAAAAAAAAAGAACTTAGACACAGACCTCACACCCTTCACAAAAATCAACTCAAAATTGATCATAGGCTTAAATGTAAAACAGAACTATAAAACTCTGTAGTGTAAATGCCTGACAATAAGCTTTTGATTGTTGAGGCATCCATTTCAAAAGACATCCATCTTGAATGAATGTATTGCCACTATATGACATAGCTACTAGCAAAACAGCCAAATAAGGAATTAGGCTGCCTCCACCCATGAGGATCCCTCTTTCAGAAAGTCCTGGGAAACCTAGATAACTGACTGCTTCAATAACCCCACTTATCCCTTCTTGCACCCTGATTCCTGTTCTTATGCCTTGAATTAGCCAGTAAAGAGTGAACTGCAAAAACCTAGACACCCCACCCTCGGACCCTCATAAAAGCAAAGCCCCAGGTTTGCTCTCTCTTTCTTTCTCTCTCTTCTCTGCTCCCTACCATGACCTCACTCTCTGGCCCTCGGGCATGCCATGTAACCTCCAGAACCTGTGACTAATAAATCTTGTTCCTTAAAGTTCCCTGATAGCTTTTGCTGAAGTGCATCCTGTGGTCATAATAAATGCATCCTTTGATCATAATAAGAACCACAAATGTGGGTCCAGCACAACATAAGCCCCACTGGAGGAAATGTCTGTTGGGGCTTGCTAAGAGTAATATGGGCCCAGGTTTGTGCCTCAGGAATTCCTAGCCAAGAGCATCACCATCAATAGTCTGGGACCAATACAACAAATTCCTAGAAGACAACATAGGAGAAAACAAAATGATCTTGCATATGGTGATGACATTTGAGATAAAATATAGAAGGCATGATGCATGAAAGAAATAATTGATAAGCTGATTTTCATTAAAATTTTAAACCCCTGCTCTGCAAAAGACAAAGTCAAGAAAATGAAAAGTCAAGCCACAGGCTGGGAGAAGATATTTGCAAAAGATAGATCTGATAAAGAGCTGTTATCCATAATACACAAAGAACTCTTAAAATTCAATAATAAGAAAACAACTAACCTGATAAACAAATGAACCAAAGACCTTTAACAGACACCTCACCAAAGATTACAAATAAGCATATGAAAAGATGCTCCAGTTTTCTTTCCTAACAAGTAAAAAGCTGAACAGACTGAAAAATCAACTCCTCTTGGATCCATAAGAGAGGGGAGAGGACAAAAGGCAAACCAGTCTCCAGATTAAAGAGACAGGCAAGTACAGGGAATCAAAGCTTATCAGGGCAAAGACTCAAGAGGTAAAACTGCATCAGGAACCAGTGTCAGAGTAGGAAAACCTGAACTGTAATTAACAAATTGCTGAAGACTCAGTGTAGACAAATATAAGAGTTAAAAAATCCAAAGGCACCCAATCATAGGGGGCCCCACAATATCATGAGATTTACTTTCAGGAGCTTGATCAGGATCCCACAGTAAATATCAGAGAAAAATCCCCTATATTTCTATCAGGGGAAGGGAGAAAGAAACTATCTTGAAATACACCAGTGTACTCAGTTCTTCTTAACAAAGCCTGCAGGGGAAATTAGTTAACCAGAGCCTAATATACTGGGGTATTACCAGAGACTAACTGACTTGAGGGAAGTAAACTACCCAATGCCAGCCCACCTTAGCCATCCTGTTTCACCTAGGAGGAAGATAAAACTGAGAAGTGTGTGAAGTTCAGAGCCCAGAGGCAGAGGCTCACTAAAGAGTGAGACCTAATCATAGGGCTATCAAATGCTTCCCCTGCACCTCCACCATATTAGTAAGGCCAACTTACAGCAGTCCCTTTTACTCAGTGCATCATGTCTGCTACCAAGAAAAAATACAAGTCACACCAAAAGGCAAAAAATACAATTTGAAGAGGTAAAGCAAGCATCAGAACCAGACACGGCTGGAATTTTGGAATTATCAGACTGGGACTTTTTAAATTGAATTTAATTTTATTTTATACAGCAGGTTCTTATTAATTATCTATTATATATATATTGCTGTATATATGTCAATCCAAATCTCCCAATTCATCTGAGCACCCCGCCCACACTTTCTCCCCTTGGTGGCCATATGTTTGTTCTCTACATCTGTGTCTCTATTTCTGCCTTGAAAACTGGTTCATCTGTGCCATTTTTCTAGATTCCACATATATGTGTTAATATAAAATATTTGTTTTTCTCTTTCTTACTTACTTCACTCTGTATGACAGTCTCTAGGTCCACCCATGTCTCTACAAACGACCCAATTTCATTCCTTTTTATGGCTGAGTAATATTCCATTGTATATATGTACCATATCTTCTTTATCCATTCCTCTGTTGATGAACATTTAGGTTGCTTCCATGACCTGGCTATTGTAAATAGTGCTGCAATGAACACTGGGGTGCATGTGTCTTTTTGAATTATGGTTTTCTCTGGGTATATGCCCAGTAGTGGGATTGCTGGATCATATGGTAATTCTATTTTTAGTTTTTTAAGGAACCTCCAGACTGTTCTCCATAGTGGCTGTATCAATTTACATTCCCAACAACAGTGCAAGAGGGTTCCCTTTTCTCCACAAACTCTCCAGCATCTGTTGTTTGTAGATTTTCAAATGATGCCCATTCTAACCAGTGTGAAGTGATACCTCATTGTAGTTTTGATTTGCATTTCTCTAATAATTAGTGATGTTGAGCAGCTTTTCATGTGCCTCTTGGCCATCTGTATGTGCTCTTTGGAGAAATGTCTATTTAGGTCCTCTGTCCGTTTTTGGATTGGATTTTTTTTTCATATTGAGCTGCATGAGCTCTTTATATATATTGGAGATTAATTCTTTGTCCGTTCATTTGTTTGCAAATATATTCTCCCATTCTGATGGTTATCTTTTCGCCTTGTTTATAGTTTCCTTTGCTGTGCAAAAGCATTTAAGTTTCATTAGGTCCCATTTATTTTTGTTTTTATTTCCATTACTCTAGGAGGGGGGTCAAAAAAGATCTTGCTGTGATTTATGTCAAAAAGTGTTCTTCCTATGGTTTCCAGTTAGAGTTTTATAGAGTCAGGTCTTACATTTATCTCTTTAATCCATTTTGAGTTTATTTTTGTGTATGGTGTTAGGGAGTTTTCTAATTTAATTCTTTTACATGTAGCAGTCCAGGTTTCCCAGCACCACTTATTGAAGAGACTGTCTTTTCTTCATTGTATATCCTTGCCTCCTTTGTCATAGATTATGACATAACTGTGTGGGTTTATCTCTGGGCTTTCTATCCTGTTCCATTGATCTACATTTCTGTTTTGTGCCAGTACCATATTGTCTTGATTACTGTAGCTTAGTAGTATAGTCTGAAGTAAGAGAGTCTGATTCCTCCAGCTCCTTTTTTTTCCCCTCAAGATTGCTTTGGATATTTGGGCTCTTTTGTGTCTCCATAAAAATGCTAAGATGTTTTGTTCTAGTTCTGTAAATAATGCTACTGGTAATTGGATAGGGATTGAATTCAATCTGTAGATTGCTTTGGGTAGTATAATTATTTTCACAACATTGATTCTTCCGATCCAAGAACATGGTGTATCTCTCCATCTGTTTGTGTCATCTTTGATTTCTTTCATCAGTGTCTTATAGTTTTCTGCATACAGGGCTTTTGTCTCCCTAGGTAGGTTTATTCCTAGGTATTTCATTCTTTTTTCTGCAATGGTTAATGGGATTGTTTCTGTAATTCCACTTACTGATCTTTAACTGTTAGTGTATAGGAATGCAAGAGATTTCTGTGCATTAATTTTGTATCTTGCAACTTTACCAAATTCATTGATTAGCTCTAATAGTTTTCTGGTAGCATCTTTAGGATTTTCTATGTATAGTATAATTTCAACTGCAAACAATGACAGTTTTACTTCTTTTTTTCCAATTTGTATTCATTTTATTTCTTTTTCTTCTCTGACTGCCATGGCTAGGACTTCCTAAACTCTGTTGAATAAAAGTGGCAAGAGTGGACATCTTTGTCTTGTTCCTGATCTTAGAGGAAATGTTTTCAGGTTTTCACCATTGAGAATGATGTCTGCTGTGTGTTTGTCATATATGACCTTTATTATGTTGAGGATGGTTCCCTCTATGCCCGCTTTCTTGAGAACTTTTATCATAAATGGGTGTGGAGTTTTGTTGAAAGCTTTTTCTGCATCTACTGAGTTGATATGCTTTTTATTCTTCACTTTGTTAATATGGTATATCACACTGATTGCTTTGCATATATTGAAGAATCCTTGAATCCCTGGGATAAATCTCACTTGATCATGGGATATGGTCCTTTTAATGTGTTGCTGGATTCTGTTTGCTAGTATTTTGTTGAGAATTTCTTCATCTATATTCATCAATGATATTGGTCTATAATTTTATTTTTTTGTAGTATCTTTGTCTGGTTTTGGTATCAGGGTGATGGCAGGCTCATAGCATGAGTTTGGGAGTTTTCCTTCCTGTGCAATTTCTGGAAGAGCTTGAGAAGGATGGGTGTTGATAGAATTCACCTGTGAATCCATCTGGTCCTGGACCTTTGTTTGTTGGAAGATTTTAACCGCAGTTTCAGTTTCATTACTTTTGATTGGTCTGTTCATATTTTCTATTTCTTCCTGGTTCAGTCTTGGAAGGTTATACCTTTCTAAGATATTGTCCATTTCTTCCAGGCTGTCCATTTTATTGCCATAGAGTTGCTTGTAGTAGTCTCTTGTGATGTTTTGTATTTCTGTGGTGTCCGTTGTAACTTCTCCTTTTTCATTTCTAATTCTATTGATTTGAGACTTCTCCCTTTTTTTCTTCATGAGTCTGGCTAATGGTTTATCAATTTTGTTTATCTTCTCAAAGAACCACCTTTTAATTTTATTGATCTTTGCTATTGTTTTCTTTGTTTCTATTTCACTTATTTCTGCTCTGATCTTTATGATTTCTTTCCCTCTACTAACTTTGGGTTTTGTTTCTTCTTCTTTCTCTAGTTCCTTTAGCAGTAAGGTTAGATTGTTTATTTGAGATTTTTCTTGTTTCCTGAGGTAGGCTGGTATTGCTATAAACTTTCTTCTTCGAACTGCTTTTGCTGCATCCCATAGGCTTTGGATCATCGTGTTTTTGTTGCCACTTATCTCTAGATATTTTTTGATTTCCTCTTTGATTTCTTCAGTGACTTCTTGGTTATTTAGTAAGGTTTTTTATAGGCCCTGTGTGTTTGTGTTTTTTACATTTTTTTCCCTGTAATTTATTTCTAATCTCATAGCATGGTGGTCAGAAAAAATGCTTGATATGATTTCAGTTTTCTGAAATTTATCGAGGCTTGATTTGTGACCTGAGATGTGATCTATCCAGGAGAATATTCCATGTGCACTTGAGAAGAAAATGTAATCTGCTGGTTTTGGATGGAATGTCCTATAAATATCAATTAAGTCTATCTGCTCTATTGTGTAATTTAAAGCTTTTGTTTCCTTATTAATTTTCTGTCTGGATGATCTGTCCATTGGTGAAAGCGAGGTGTTAAGGTCCCTCACTATTATTGTGTTACTGTTGATTTCCTCTTTTATACCTGTTAGCATTTGCCTTATGTATTGAAGTGCTCCTATGTTGGGTACATATATATTTATAATTGTCATATTTTCTTCTTGGATTGATCCCTTGATCATTATGTAGTGTCCTTCCTTGTCTCTTGTTACATTTTTTTATTTTAAAGTCTATTTTGTCTGATATGAGTATTGCTACTCCAGCTTTCTTTTGATTTCCATTTGCATGGAATATCGCTTTGCATCCCCTCACTTTCAGTCTGTATGTGTCCCTAGGTCTAAAGTGCATCTCTTGTAGACAGCATATATATTAGTTTTGCTTTTGTATCCATTCAGCAAGCCTGTGTCTTTTAGTTGGAGCATTTAATCCATTCACATTTAAGGTAATTATCGATATGTATATTCCTACTACCATTTTCTTAATTGTTTTCAGTTTGTTTTTGTAGGTCCTTTTCTTTTCTTGTGTTTCCCACTTAGAGAAGTTCCTTTAGCATTTGTTATAGAGCTGGTTTGGTGATGCTGAATTCTCTTAGCTTTTGCTTGTCTGTACAGATTTTGATTTCTCTGTCGAATCTGAATGAGATCCTTGCAGGGTAGAGTAATCTTGGTTGTAGCTTCTTCCCTTTCATCACTTTAAGTATATCATGCCACTCCCTTCTGGCCTGTAAAGTTTCTGCTGAGAAATCAGTTGTTAACCTTATGGTATTTCCCTTGTATATTATTTGTCATTTTTCCCTTGTTGCTTTTTATAATTTTTCTTTGTCTTTAATTTTTGTCAATTTGATTACTATGCATATCAGTGTATTCCTCCTTGGTTTTATCCTGCCTGGAACTCTCTGCAACTCCTGGACTTGGGTGGCTATTTCCTTCCCCATGTTAGCAAATTTTTTTACTATAATCTCTTCAAATATTTTCTAAGGTCTTTCTCTCTCTCTTCTCCTTCAGGGACCCCTATAATGCGAATGTTGGTGTGTTTACTGTTGTCCCAGAGGTCTGTTAGGCTGTCTTCATTTCTTTTCATTCTTTGTTCTTTATTCTGTTCCACAGCAATGTATTCCACCATTCTGTCTTCCAGGTCACTTATCCATTCTTTTGCCTTGGTTATTCTGCTATTGATTCCTTCCAGTGTATTTTTCATTTCAGTTATTGTATTGTTCATCTCTGTTTATATGTTCTTCAATTCTTCTAGGTGTTTGTTCTTTAATTCTTCTAGGTCTTGGTTAAACGTTTCTTGAATCTTCTCGATCTTTGCCTCCATTCTTTTCCCTAGGTCCTGGATCATCTTCACTATCATTATTCTGAATTATTTTCCTTGAAGGTTGCCTATCTCCACTTTAGTTGTTTTTCTGGGGTTTTATCTTGTTCCTTCATCTGGTACATAGTCCTCTGCCTTTTTCTTTTGTCTATCTGTGAATGTGGTTTTCATTCCCCAAGCTGCAGGATTGTAGTTCTTGCTTCTGCTGAGCCTGGGATTTTTTTTAAAGTATGCTTGATTCAGTATGGGCTCTAATGGATAATGTAGAAAGCATGCAAGTGCAGATGGGTAATGTAAGCAGATGATGGAAATTCTAAGGGGGAACCAAAAAGAAATGCTAGAGTTAAAAAAAACTGTAACAGAAATGAATAATGCCTTTTTGGAACTTATTAGTAAACTAGACATGGCTGCAGAATAATCTTTGATCTAGAGTATATATCAATAGAATCCTCAAAAACTGAAAAGCAAAGAGAATTAAGACTGAAAAACAACAGAACAGACTATCCAAGGACTGTAGAACAACTACAAAAGGTGTAACCTATGCCTAATGGGAATACCAGAAAGATAGGTTGTGCCTGTATCTTCTGTTAGTCCCGACATATTTACTCTTCACCATTCTCTTCCATGCTCTAAACTCTGGGAGGCTGACCTGTATGTACTGCACCAATGATCTCTCTCCCTCTGGCTTCTGGTTGGGTTTAGCCAAAGTAGAAAAACAGCAATAGACTTAAAGGGCAGGAGATAAGGTCAGAAAATTGATTTCCCTCTTGCAGGGTAGCCATAAGCTGGCTGCATCTCTTAACCAAAGGTCTCAGCTCTCATCAGTCAGTTCTCTTCAAACATCCCCCTCTCTCTCCCCTTCAGTTCTTGGGATAGTAATGGTACCCAACTGCTACTAACCCCATGGTACTGCACTATCTACTCCTTGTGTTTTTCCTACTCCATGCCCATCTTTGTAATTAGTGCCACTAATAAATGTTTTTCATATATCAAATGTAAGGGTACAGTTTCCTGTAGGGACTCTGAGAAACATGTAGATATGTTAAGGGCCATAAAAGCCCAGAAGGGGGAAGTTAGCTCTACCTAGAGAGGGAGGTCATGAAGGGGGGAATGCTTAAGTAGAGTTGTGAAAGATGAATAGGTGTTATCCAGGAAGACTGAAAATGAAAGAACATTCTAGGTACACAAATCCAGATGAGTAAATGCATAGAGGCATAAAACAGCTGGCATTGGGCACATTGGGAGAATCATAAGAACTTCAACATAACTAAAGCTTAGAGTATATTAACAGAGCTTAGAGTAAGTTAAAGCAAGAAAAGATGATGTTTGTCATGTTTTCTGTATGCCCTAAATACTCAACCAACCAGTTACTGCTACATTTGGTTTCCAAGGAGTATACACAGCACAAAGTCCTCTTCAGGCAAATATATAATCCTCATATTCCTATCTGGGACTTTGGGCCCATGTTTTCACATATCCCTTACCCTGATAAATTGGGCTAGACCTTGACAAAAACTTAAGAGCACTTGGGCTCTCCTAAAGCATCTAAATGAGACCTTTCTAGTGGGGACTGAGCAGAATGAGAAATTTGTAAAGTGGTGATGTTTCATACATATGTGAGGATTTTATGTTCACCACATGAATAAAGATATAGTAATGGGATGGAAATTACATTATTACATTTTACAGTGTGATGGACAAATGTGAAGCATTTTATAGTGCTGGCATTGTATTATTTAGGTCACATTGATACTACTACACTGTGCGTGTTAAATAACTGATTGGCAAGTTTGGTTTAAGAAATATACATTATGATATGATAAATGTGACTTTTTGACATTGTAAAGCGTGGCTTTGAAGTAAACTTATTGAAGTAATATTCTAATATGTTGGCTTCTGGGGACCAGCATTAAAGAAAACATGTGTAAAATGCCTTAAAGAACTGTCCTACCAATCCCATTGATCCCTGGTGGGTGAACAAGACAGAGAGAAAAATGGGAAATATCTTCATGGAACTATAGGAAAGATTTTTCTGAGAGACTGCTGATCTGCTCCCTCAAGTTGGATAGCAACAAACTTGGCTGATCACAGACCTGGCTGACAAACCCATTTGAATTAACAGAGAAGGAATAAAATGTAGCAGAATGTTGGCCATACAAACCAACCTCTATTAGAGGTCTAAATCATCAACCATTATTCTTTCCATTCCCTGGAAAGAATAGCTCTGATATGGGTCAAAAGTCCCCTGTTAGTAAGGAAAGGGGCTTTCTATAGGAGGAGCAGGAAGATTCAAAGCTCTATCTTCCTTAGAATATGATTAAACTGGATTATTTCTCTTTCTTCCCTCTTATTTGCTTGATGCAATAAAATAGGCCTGGGGCTGTTTAGGAAGGCTCCTCCTCCCACACACACACACACACACACACAGACACACCACCACTACCTTTAAAAAGACTAGCAGGACCAGGGAGAAAGGAGACTTAGGGAGAAGTGTTCTCCTTTGGTGTTTCATTCCATGCCTTTCAATATAGATAATATTAAAATCATTAGTCATCTTTAGTATATGTAGGGGATTTATTCCAGGACCCACTGTGGATACTAAAATCCATGGATGCTCATATCGCATAGTTGGTCCTTCAAATCTTCAGTTCCACATCTGTTCCACATTCAACCAACCACAGATTATGTAGTACTGTAGTACTTACTGAAAAAAAATCCATGTATAAGTGGACCCACACAGTTCACACCCATGTTGTTCAAGGGTCAACTGTATATATATTTTTTGTTTATATATATATATATATATATA
>RJWK010060558.1:0-13308 GCA_004363435.1 Platanista minor
TGGAAAGGTCCCCTTCCCCATGGGGCAGCAGCTGCAGCCTGGCCCAAGCACGGAAGCACAGGGGTTGATGTGAGCTGAGTTCCAGCCTGCAGGCCAGCCCAGCCTAAAACACACACACACACACACACACACACACACACACACTCTGCCCAACCGACTGATGGATCTTGCTTGGGACACCAGCTGCTTTTCACTGAGAGCTCAAAATAGGAGCTGTGTCCATCAGGGGTCCTAGACAGGTGCCCAACCGACTGATGGATCTTGCTTGGGACACCAGCTGCTTTTCACTGAGAGCTCAAAATAGGAGCTGTGTCCATCAGGGGTCCTAGACAGGTGCCCAGACACCTGGGCTCCAGTCCCATATCAGCCACTTCTCAGCTGAATGCCCTTGGGCAAGTCATTTCTCCTTTCTAAGCCTCAGTATAAAATAGTGTAATAAATATCTTCCTCCAGCCTTATGAGAATTCAATGGGATTCATTGAGTAAACATTAATTAAGCCCCACAATGGGCTAGGCATGCCTTAAAGCATCAAGTGGGAGAGGCGATGTTCTTCCCAGTATGAGGCAGCATTTTGGACCCAGAGGCTGAGGCTCAGGGATGTGAAGAGACCTACCCAAGACAACACAGAGGGGACCTGAGCCCAGGCCAGCTCTGCAGAGAGGTTTTCACTGTTATTTATTGTTGTTGGGGACAATTGAGACTCTTGGGCTGAGCCTAGGCTCTGCCATTGACCTAAGTTTGGTCTATGCCCTGTTCTGGAGCTCAGTTTCCCCATCGGTAGAGTGAGGGGGCTGGGTGGGATCCGTGATTTCCACACCCTGTTGAGCTGGCAGACAGGGAGGGAGCAAGGAGCTTGGCTGGCTGGGCCTCCTGGGCTCTGCCCCCTCCCCAGGGCACCCTGCCATCAACTGGGCCTAACTAACCCCGTGCTTTCATGGGGCTGCTCTAAGGTCACTGTTCTGGGGACCCCCTTAGACCCCAGACCCCCTTTGCAGGTAGCCTCAAGGCCTGCACCCACCCCCTCTGCCTCCAAGGCCTCCCTCAGCTCATTCACACACACCTTCCCCCAAGCCAGGATTGCATAAGCCGCTGAACTTTCCATACAGGCAAAATCCAAGGGCTTCAGGCCAGGTCTGGCCAGGCCCTGGCAGGGTTAGTGGGCAGCTCCAGAGGAGATGCTCAGGGGGCTGGGCCGTGAGGAGAAGGCGGAGGGAAAAAGAGGCCAAATGGCTGGCATCCCCAGGGCACGCTGCTAGAGCCTTCCCCTAACCATTCTCCTTGCCAGGCCCAGAGAGGTGTTTCTAAAATACCAATCTGCCCATGGCACTCCCGTCCTCAGTTCCTTCCTGAACTCAAGCCTCCTCCAGGAAGCCACAGCTCCTCAGCCTGGCCTTGCTCCCGTTCCAGCCCCTTCTCTGCACACCTCCTGCCCCGTCTAGGCTCCCACTCTCCTGCCGTCTCTCAGCTCTTTGCAAATGTCATGTTCAGACCCACCTCTGGGCTCTGCCCATGCTAGTCCCTCTGCCCGGTATGCTATTCCCTCCTCCTGTTTGCCTGGTTGACTCCTACTCCTACTCACGTTTCAGGTCTCAACTGAAACCTCTTCCTCTGGGAAGTCTTCCCAGCCACCGCCAGTTTGGGACTGGGCCGGCCCCCACAGAACTCCACCTAGACAGCTGCCAGCCTCCTGGTGCATCTTCCCCCGGGGAGCACAGGTGGGTCTGATTCATTGCTCTGTCCCCAGCACGTGGGATAGGCCCTGGCCCCCAGGGACTGCCAGTCAAGGCTTCCCAAATGAGAGAGGAAGAAAGAAGGAATGAGTCCTCAGTGAAGAACTGGGGTGGAGATAGGACCTGAACTTGAAGGCTCAGTTGGTCCTCACAGCAGCCTCCCAGCAGGCAGGCCCATCAGGGCCAGTTAGGCATAATATGGTGGAAAAGATGACAGCCTCCAGAGCTGGACTTCTGGGGTTTGAATCCTGGCCCCACTACCTCCACCCAGGCAAATTACTCAACCTCTCTGTGCCTCAGCCTCCTCATCTGAAAAATGGGCATAACCGTAGTAACTACCTCCTCTGGTTGTTGAGAGGAAAAAGTGAGAGAAAAAGGGCAAGTCCTCAGAGCAGCATCTGGCATACAGCAGGCGCTCCATAAGCATCGGCTGTTACTGTCTTTATTATTATTGAGAGCCATAGCAGCGGGGGACGCTGAGCCTGGACGCTGAGCCTGCCCCCCCCACCAACAGAGGGGCTCAAAGGGAGCAGCTCCATCCACTCTCCTTCCATCACACTGGGAGGGTTGGGTGCCACCTGCTCGATAGACACAATGAGCAGAGTAAATCTTGTCCAGGCCAGCTAGACATGGGTTCCCAAGTTTTGGAAAAAGTACCCCAGGGAATCGCACTCTACCTCCTGGTTTGGGGCAGTCAGTCCTTCCTCCTGACCTCTGTCTCGCCTGCTTCAGTGGGCCCATTTATCTCCAGGACGCTGAGAGGGAGGTGACTGCCCAAAGCCACCCAGCAGGAAGGTGTCTCTTGCTTTCCCACCCTAACCCCCTCCCCCCACATACACTACGAGTGCCCCCCACGCCAGCCCACCCACGGTGGCCCGGCAAACGTGCCCCCACCCGCTCACTCCACGGAGTCCCTGCACGCTCAGGCGTCAGTTCCACCCTCCTGGACATTCACCGCTTAGTGGCTGCATGACAGGGCTTATGCTGACCATTTAAACTTCAGTGTCCTCTTCTGTACAATGGGGTAATGACAGTGCCTACCTCCTAGGGCTCTGAGAAGGATTAGGCGAAGTAGCATGTGGAAGATACCACAGATCTGGCACCATACCCCGTATAGGTTAGACTATGAAACTCATTACTATCTGAAAACTGTTAGAACTCTTGAGCTTCTGAGCCCCCAGTAAGGTGGTCACAGAGCCCCGGCCGCTGTGCAGGGGGCTCCTGAGGAAAGCAAATGCCAGTCTGGCCAATATGCTCTTACAGGACCTGTATACCAACCACCCTCCCCCACAATATCCCTTCCTCAGGGCTGAAACCAGTGCAGGCCAGGGCAAGATGAGGGGTCCAGGACCCAAGAGAAGAGGGAGCATGCGCTGGGGAGCAGGGAGAGTAAAAGCACAACAGGCCCTCTTCTCTTCAAAGCACTTTGTAGTTCATGAAGCACTTGACGCCGGCAGCGGCCCTGGGAGGTGGGCAGGTGGAGATGATAATTGTCATTCTACATGAATGGAAGCTGGAGCCTCAGAGAGGTTGAGTCACCTGCCTGGGATTACACAACCTTTAAGAAACAGAGGCGGGAGCCAAACCCCGGCCTGCTGACATCTGGTTCAATGTTCCTTTAACTGCGGGGTAAGCCCTGATTCTGGGTGACCTACCCCCCAACCCCCGCCCTGAGAACAATCTTGGCAAGAGCCCTGGGCTGGTCCTCACTGCATTCCAGGGCAGGCAGGCCCTGAGGCCCAGGAGGAATAGACCGGGGAGACTGATGGCTGCCCCAGCCCTCTAATCCTTTCATCCCCACCCGGACTCCTCCCACCTCTGGCCCCAGAGCTCAGGAGGGAGAAGGCAGGATGGTGCCCAGACTCAGGGATTTCACACACCAGTAAAATTTTCAAAAACAATTTAGGGACTGCATGAGGTTGTCAGCTTTTTATTTCGCCAAGTAAGGACATTTAAAAAAAAATTCCCAGGCCCATCATTTCATAAAAGAAAAGACATAATCTCAGACTAAAAGACAGTCCTTTAAATGAAATAAGTTTAGCTTTGTGAAAAAGTCACCATGTTGTCCTTATTTCTCTCAGTTTTGCCTTAGGCCACTGAAAAAAGCCCGGGTCTGCTGATGCGTGTGAGAACCATTTTGGAGCTTCGGCCTGGGAGTCACACGGACATGGGTTTGAATCCTGACTCCACCACGGACAAGTTGTGTCATTTGGTGCACACTATTTCCCCTTTCTGAGCCTCAGTTTCCAATCTACAAAATGGGAACATGAATAGTGCTGCCACACAGTGGTACCTGGAGAGCTAAGTGGTCTAGAGTTTGCAGAGCACTAGTTCTGAGACGAGATCAATCAAGCCCAGGCTCCCAGCCAGCGGCGCCTCCCTGTCCTGACGCTGCCTATGGCTCCCCATCGTCCACAGGGTAAAGCCCACCTCTGTAGCCAGACCCTCTGGACACACCAAGACTCTGCAGATCCTGGGGCAAAGAGAGTAGGAGAACAGAGTCCTGCCTCAAAGCCTTTGCTCTAGCTGTGGCCTCCACATGGAGCGCGCTCAGGACAAAAATCACAAGGGCTTCCAGCTCACTGCCTGCACCCAGAGGACCCAGGGGTCATTTTTCCACTTCTCTCTAGTCAGCAAAACCCTTCTCATCCTAACAACCAGCCTCAATGTCACCTTCATTCCCTGGCTCAGCAAACATTCACTAATTACCAACCACGCACTGTGCTCGACCCCACCATACAGAAGAGCGCAGAATACACAAGGGAGGGTGGGTAGAGATCAGGGGGCTCCAAAGGGCCCCCAGTCAAGCCAGGGGTGGGGGGCGCAGGGAGCGATTCCAAGAAGAGGTGGTGCTCAAACTGGGATCTGAAGGATAAATAGGAGTTCACTAGACGATGGGGTGGGCGGGAGAGGGGACGCACTGTGGGGTGGAAGGAAAAGCATCTGGAGTATTAAAAGCACACCTGGGGACGCTCTGGGCTGTTTCTTAGGCGAGGAGCAAAGGATGCTCCAGAGAGGGGTTCCTGACTTGGGCACTGCCGGTGGAGGAGTCACTGTTGGGGGGAGGTAGATACGTTTGAAGACAGATGCTGAGTTTGAGGTGCCCGGGGGATGAGCAGGCGAGGCGTCCACAGGAAGCTCAGGGATGAAACTGCAGAGGGGGAGGCTGTCATCACAGAGGTGACACCCCCCCAAAGTCACAGGAGTATGTGCACACACATGGAAACGGTGCACGGAGAGGAGGGCCCAGGACAGAGTCCCCAGGAGAGCCAACATTCAAGGGGAGAAGGAGGGGGCAGAGCTGCTGACAGAACCCAGGAAAGAGCCAGAGGCGGGTTGAGGAGAGTCAAGGGAAGGACGCGTGCAAGCAAGGAAGGGCCCCTCCAGAGGCAGCCCAGCAGCATCCCAGGAGCCACGGTCTGGGTTCGAATCCTGTCTCTACAACTTATTAGCTATGTTGACTCTGGGCCTTAATTTTCCTATCTGTAACATGGAGCGAATTTACTTTTCGACAAAAAGGAAGATAAAGAGCATGGAGGGAGGCTTGGGTCACGTGTTCCCCCCACCCCCCGCCCCCATCCTGGGTCTCTCCCACCAGACTGGCACCAGTCCCCAGAGGCCAGAAGATTAGATGAGTGAATGAAATCAGGGGCTGCCTCCGAGCAGAGGGCGGAATGGGAGGCAGTTCCAGCACCACTCTCATCAGAGGGCGGAAGGGAGGTGGCGAAGGCCCCAGGTGTGCTGTGTCCTTCCTCTTGGCCTCAGTTTCCCCATGTGGGAAACAAAGCCATGAATCTGCTTGAGCTCGGAGGCCCTTCTGCCTCTGATGCTCTGTGGCAGGACGAACGGAGGAAGAGGGTGAGGGGAGAAAGGCCTAGTCCAGACCCACTGGTCCTGCCCCAGGGGAGGAGGTCCCACAGGGGTCTGGGTCCCCATTGTCCCCAGGGACTGGTCCCTCCAGAAGAGGGTGGCAGCCGGGCCAAGGAGGGCAGGAGCAGAGGTGCCAGGATTGTGCTGACAAAGCTGTTCCTTCTCCCCTCCTCTCTCCCTACCCCTCCCCTCCAAGGGGACAGCCGAGCCCGGCAAAAAATAAACACAAAGGCAGTGACCTGGACGGGCCCGAGGCTCCCAGGGCGGAGTGGCAGGGAAGCAAGGATGGAGGAGATGACCACCCCCCCACACACACACACAAAAAGCGAAAGGGTACCTGACCTGATCCCCCCTGCCCCCCCACCAACAGAGGGGCTCAAAGGGAGCAGCTCCATCCACTCTCCTTCCATCACACTGGGAGGGTTGGGTGCCACCTGCTTGATAGACACAACAAGCAGAGTAAATCTTGTCCAGGCCAGCTAGACATGGGTTCCCAAGTTTTGGAAAAAGTACCCCACTCTGCCTCCTGGTTTGGGGCAGTCAGTCCTTCCTCCTGTCTGACCCCTATCTCGCCTGCTTCAGTGGGCCCATTTATCTCCAGCAAGCTACTCTCCCCCTGTCCCACCTGCCTGGCCTAGATGTCTGAGGAGTCTCAGGAGAAAGCGTTCCCCAGATTTCCCTGCAGGGATTGCGGAGGGCCCCTGGGCCGGGGACCCCGCTCCACCCACTGTTTCCCAAATCTTTGAGAGGAAGGAATCGCTGAGCTCCCTGCTCCCTTGCCTCCCTCCCTCAGGCACTGCCCAATTAGTCTGCTGCCTGGGGCTGCCCCTCCTGGTCTCACCTTCCCAGGTGCCAACCCCCAGGGCACGCAGATACGGCCCTAGGGACAAGTTGCCCAGAAAGCCTAGAGTCCTGGGGGGAGTGATTTACGGAGGCCCCAGAAGGGTGACCAGCACCCTCTCCCCGGCCCCTCAGGGTCCCCGCTGGGGGCAGGCAGCCTTCCCGGTGCCCTTCTAAGTGCTGCCCAGTCCTCTGAGGAGCTCAGGAAGAAGGTGCTGGAGAAGAACTGCCACCACCCCACCCCCCACCCCCACCCCCACCCTATAAAACTCAAGGTCTGAGACAGCGGCTCCTCCCATGCATCCAGAGTCCCTCTGTTTCAGGCAGCCCTTAGGATCCACTTTCCGGCTCAGCCCCATTTTACAGAGGGGGATAGTGAGGCTAAGCGATTGGGGTAGAGTAGGGGTGGGCACCTTCCCAGTAAGTGTTGGGACTGAGACCTCTAAGTCTCCTTTGGGATTCCCTGTCCCTATTCCCCAGACCGACATGCTCAGGAGAGAGTGGGGGGATGGCCCTCCCCTCCCAGGAGTCCCTGGCCGTCCCCCTGGGCACCATGGCTTCACTTCCAGCTGCCTGGGGCCAGACTAGCTGCAGAGTTTCGTAACGAGGCCCACATCTCAGCCGTACAGCGACACCCTCACATACGCCCTCCTCCCTGCACACACACAGACACACTCACACCTACTCCGTCTCTGCGAGTCCCTGGGAGAGGAGGCAGGAGAGCCCAGTGGTCCAGGCAGCCTCTACAGCCTCCTCACTAGGCAACCCTCCCCGCCCCCCACCGTCCCCACACTCCCGGGCGGGGCGCAGGCGTGGTCTGTCTCTCCCTCTGCCTCCCCAGACCTGGTACCGAGTTGATGCTCTTTAACTCTGTTTGTCAAGTGAAGGAAGGAACAGTCAGTGAGATCCTAGGCACCCAGGTTGATGTCCCGGTGCCACCATTACACTCGCTGTGTGACCTTGGGCAAGTGGGTGATGTCCCCTCAGCAGCGCCACTTTCCTCAAGCGTGAAATGAGGACAGTAATAGTGCCCACCTGATGTAATGGCTGTGAGAGTTAAGTGAGAGAATGCCGGGAAGAGGCAGGGCGCGGCGCATCCTAAGTGCTCCTCAGATGTCCACAGAAACGCGTCCTCAGGCTCCCTGTGCAGAGCCGCTCAGCCGGTGACCCAGGTGAACGCAGCTCCTGCTCACTCCCAGGTACACCCAGACACACTCACCGTGCTGACAAGGACATCCGTCAAACCTCTCCCCAGGAAGGAGCACGATGATGATAATAACGATAATAATAATAATGGTGATATGATAATGGCTACTATTTGTGCCCAGCATGGTGTCAGGTGCTTTAACTCACTTGGCCCTGACAAATTCCAGAGGCAGGTATTATTAGTCCTATTTTTCAGATGAGAAAATGGAAGCTCAGAGAGGTTAAGTAACTTGCCCAAGGACACATAATGGCTAAGGGTAGAACCAGAAATGAACCCAAATCTGTCAGACTCAGACCCCATGCTCTTAACCCCCTGCGGGGCAGCCTCTGGAGAAATGAAAAGTAGCCCCTCTTGCTCCACCTCAGCCCCACAACTCCCATACAGGGGCCTTTAACAAAGGGGCTGCCTACAGGTCAGACACTCAGAATTCCCCACTGGGCCCCCTAGCCCACAAGAGGGTCGGCCCTGGCCAAAGACCCACATGGGTGCAGGGGAGGAAGGGGGATGAGAAAACCTCCAGCTGGCTTCTCCAAGTCTGGGGAAGTTCCCTGCACAGCCTCCTCTGGCGGCAGGGCCTTGGCCCACTCTGCAGAGCCTTCCTCTCTCCTTGTTCCCCAGACAATTTCAGCTCCCTTGACTGGCTCAGAGAGCCTTAAATTAATCACCCACTCAAATTGCTGCCATCAGCCCATGAATAATCACCTCTTGAAACTCTCCTGGCTCCAGCATTCTGAGAATATAGGCTTCTGCAGCAATAGGGATTGAAGTTAGACAACCAGCAGGGCTTCCTCGATGGAAGGAATGAATGTACCATGAAGTTGGGGTGGGGTAGCAGACAGTGAGAAATCCAACCTGCTCCAGTGACCCCAAAGGAGAACGTGGAAAGGAGGGAGCAAAGGGGGTGCAAGGGGTAGGGAGAGAGATAGAATAAGGGCTAGAAGCCCGGCAGGATGGTCTCTCCACTATGCCCTTCTTACAAAGACCAAACAAAAGGACCAGGACTGAAAAATGGCAGCATGAAAAATTTGGGTCACACCCCAAGACTTTCTCCATTGCAAAGCCAAGTTCTTGGAGCAGTCTTCCCTATTGGCTGGGCAAGGAAAGATACTATCTAAAGTCCTAATCTGGGAGGCAGAAGGCCTGGGTTACTGGCATAGTTCTACCACCGACTCATCGGATGTGACCTCGGACGAGTATCTGCCCCTTTCTCTGCCTTGGTGAACCCAGCAGTGCACCGCAGGGCTGGACAGAGGACCTCGGAGGGCCCTTCAGGAGAAGCAAAGGCCTGCAAAGTCCTAGGAAGCCAGCCACCCACTCCCACAAAGGTCTAGGGCTGCCCTCCAAGGTGGATGCACAAACACCCACACATCCATGAGGGCAGACCTGTAGCTGTGAACAGGTGGAAGCAGAAAACGCAAGAGACGGGGCCGACTCAGCTCCCTCCTAGAGGTCTAGGCTGGGGCGCAGGCCCAGGTGTGCGTCTCTGAAGGCAGAGAAAGGGTGGGAGCAGCTGTGCGTTAGATTTCTTCGCGTTGGATGTATGCTGTGTGTGCGCTTGTGACATCCCTGGGCAGGTGTTTCCAAGTGGCCAGGAGTGGGTGCACGAGACAGACCGACGGGCATGTAGCAGGGATGTGTGCGTGCAAAGCCGTGCACAACAAAAGTGTGACTGCACTTGGGTGAGGCTGGGCAGTTTCCACCCGGTTCCACAAAATTCTGCCGCTGCCCACACCCCCAACAGCCTGTGTGCTGGGGGGGACAGAGGGACAGTGACGCAGGAGTGTGGCTCCTGAGGAGCCCAGGGTTGGGGTGCTGGCTGGAGCTGAGGTGCAAGAGGAAGACAGCACCGAGGCAGCACTAGCTCTGGGCTGAGGCTCCTCCACGCTGACTGGGGGGACCTCTCTTGAGCCTCAGTTTCCTCACCTGCACATGAGGAGGACCCCAGCACCCGCCTTACCGGGCTGCTAAAGGGCACGTGAGAGTGGTTTATAGAGGGCACTGAGCGCGGTGCCCGGCACATGGCTGACGCTCCACCTGTGATCAGCAATTTCGGTTCAAACTCCGAGGGCCAACCCAGGCAGCCTCAGGGAGCAGCGGGGAGGCCCTGGACAGAGAATCAGGAGTCTTTGGCCTGTGCCTGCATCTGCCACTGATCCACTGTGTGATGTTAGTCTCCAGAGCCTCAGTTTTCTCATAAACAAAAGGGGGCTGTCAAAATGTGTGGACCCACCTATCAGGGATGCCTGCCTGCCTGGGGGCTCTGGGCACCTTTTGCTGGGATTATTTCCAACGCAGGTGATGTTCTTTCTCAGACAGTCAGGGTGGGAGCTTGGTGGGGGGCGCTGGGGTTGGGAGCCTGAGGGGCCCAGGAGCTGCTGCTACCTCCTCCCCTCCCCATTCCCACAGCTTCTGACCCCAGGGACAAGGCTGACGAAGGATGTTTACAGAGCATAAACCTTCACTTAGAGAAAGTTCGCAGGGCAGCTGGGGGCTGGGATGGGGGCTGGGAGCTGCAAGAGTCTCACAGCAGCGGCAGGTGGCGTGGGGAACATGAGGGGAGATGGGGCTTTGGTCTGTACCTGCCCCTTCCAGCCCTCTGACTTCAAAAGGGAGGCCAGGGTGGCCTTTGACAGGGTGCAGCAAGGAGGCGAACATCCCTCCCAAAGGCTCAGAAGCAGGATGGGCAGTGATGTGGTGTTTCTCAAAATTCAGGGAGCGGGGCCTGTGAAGGGCTGAGGGCTGAAATCAGGGACTGGGGCACGGCGGGTGTGGTAGGGGCTTGGTGACAGGACCAAGGGCCTAAAGAGACGAGGGAGAGCTTGGAGAGGGGACAGCAATCCTTCCTTCTGGGTCTCAATGAGAAGAAGACAGGAGTCAGCGGTTCCCACTTCCCAGAGGTCTGTGGCTGCTGGCCAAAGCGGTGGAACTGGGGCTGGTCCTCTGAGCGATGTTCCACACCTCGGGGCCAGAGAAGGTGCAGGTTCTGGGTGGGGCTCAGAGGGACATGGCTGGCAGGTGTGAGGGAGGTGTCCCCTGGGGTGAATGGACCCGGCTCACCTCAATTCATTCCCTCCTTGCTGAGTCCTTCTCTGGCAGGCTTTTCTTCTGGGGCCCCTCCCACCAGGGCCTGAGTCTCTGGGAAGAGGGTCCTAGCTACCTGTGCACACTGGACTCCCCTCGCTTGGGCTGCCTGTGAGAGTCATTGAGGATGCGGGAAGGATTTGACCAAAAGTGCAATAATCAGGCTAGAAGTCCACCAGCAGGAAGAACTTCCTGGCTCACCCAAGACCCTGCAGTGAGTGACTGCAAAGCCCCACATCTGGAGCTCCTCACGAACAGGAGAGGCCTCCTGTGCAGCCCCCTCCCCCAGGCCCAATAATAACACCAACCCCTCACACTCCCACAGGCCGTGTGGCTCACCAAGTTCTTTCCCACTCATTACCTCGTCCAAGAGGGAGGCCCACAAGGCTGGGGTTTCTACCCACTTTGATGGCCTAGAGATCTAAAGCTCAGAGAGGCACAGCGATCAACCCAAGATCGCACAGCATGCAAGAGGTGGGGGTTCCTGACCCCTCAGCCCACTCTGACCTCTAAGATGAATGACCCAAGATCCCCAAATGTCCGGACGTTTTTGCACCACATTTTCGCTCCTGAGAGATGCCTCAGCCCTGGGCTCCTGGGGACAAGTGGTCAGAACAACCATGTCCCAGGCCAGGGCATTCCTGGCATCCAGAAAGGGCAGGATGTGGGGCAAAGGTACTAGCGGATTTAGCTCCTGGAGAGGAAGGAGAGGCCCCTCCAGAGGAGGTGAAAACAGTGCTGGCCAGAGGACACGAGGCGAGTCCTTCACCCTCATAGGGGCTGAGAGGCCAGGCCTGGGGAGACTAAGGACCTCCATCCACCTCAGAGCTCTACTGCTTCCCGAGGCCCAGCCTTGCCTCGGAAAAGTAATCTCCCAAGAGGAGCCCGCGGAGGATGCAGCTGCTCCCTGCGAAGCGTCTCAGCCTCCATGGGCACCCAGGCTGCAGGGTGGGCAAGGGCGCCTCAACGCAGCGGCTCTGAATTAGCAGTCCCCTGCCCCTCATCCCCAACTCCACTGTCCCTGCTACCCCAGCAGAGAACCCGCAGCACTCCAGCAGCCCTCTCTGCAGCGGAAAAGATTCATCCAGGCCCTGCCAATGGGCATTGGAGGTTGGGCTACTCCTCACCATTGACCCTGACCCTAAGTGCGACCTCACGTCCAGAGCGATCTCAACTCTCTGCCCCCGCCCCGCCCCCCCACCGGCCCGCCCCAGGAGGTCTCTGCACCAATCGTGGCTGCTACCTTCAGGAGCATACAGGCTGAAAGAGTTCCCTTCCGCTACCCTCCCTGTGGTCAGGGGTCTCCTTTGCCAGCATTTTCCTCCCCCCGGGCTCTGAAATTCTGTGGGCCAGCTAGGATGGGGCAGAGGCAGGCAAGCAGGCAGCAGAGGGTCAGGCAGGAAGACAGACCAAAAGACAGGTGGAAACAGACAAGTAGAAGAGTGAGATTCAGGTGGGCAGATGGACAGACCGATGGACAGACAGGCACACAGATAACTGGACAGGCCAACAGTGGGATGGAAACAGACAAGCAGAAAAGACTGTTGTTGGACAGCTGGAGAGACGAAGAGACAGGGCAACTCACACACAGGCAGAAACTCACTCCGGCAGAGGGACAGCCAGACAGGCAGAAGGACTGTGGGACAGTCAGGTGGACAGGCAAGGGGACCACCCAGGAGACCCCAAGACTAGAGGGCCCTCTCTGGGGGCAGCAATAAGGGATTAATATCGGCACATTTCCCAGGGACCAGAGGTCTCTCTCTCTCTCTCTCTCTCTCTCTCTCTCTCTCTGGGCACCTTCGAGCGTCGGAGAGCCAGGCCCAGCCCTTCAACTGATATCTGCGGGGCCTCTCATGTTCCCTGCTGGGCCAGGCCGTCCCCCAAGACTGAGCTCTGAGCTGCCAAAATTCACTCTTTACATCCAAGAAGGGTCAGTGTTTTTGAAAGTTGTAGGAGCCTGGCGAGGGGGAGGAGGGGGCCTGCAGCGTGAGTGTTTCCAAACTTACTCCTCTCCTCTTTCTTTTCCCCCAGGGTGCCCAGAGCCAGGCCTGGTACAGCGGCCAGCAAGCTGGGCAGGCTAGCTGGCCGAGCCTCGGCAGGGCCCACTGCTGCCGCTGGGAAGTTGAGGGTGGAGGGGAAGACTGAGTGAAGACTCAAAGCCAGACAGCACACACCAGTGTCAGAACTCTGGTGGCGCAAGGGGACCCCCAAACACCTATAATTGGGGACCAGCCCTCGGCTTGGGGGGAGGTCGTCCCTGGAGAGGGACATCTCCGAGGGGAGTCCAGGTGGGAGGCCACTGTAGCTACAGAGCTGGGGAGAAGGTGACAGAAAGGGTGCGGGGGCCAAAGGGCCCTCTGTGTCTGGGACACAGGGAGACAGAAGTGAGGAAGAGGAAAAGGGAGCCGCACTTTAGTGGCTGCCGATTGGAGAGAGATGGGGGACAGGAAGCTGGACGTGGGGCGTACCTGGGACAGAGAAGCAGGGGTTGGAGATCAGGATGGAAATCAGGAGTTGAGGTGGGGGAGGTCAGAAGCCAGGTCAAGCAGGGGTCAGGACTTGGAGGGGGGGCGGTTAGG
>RJWK010060559.1:0-13308 GCA_004363435.1 Platanista minor
TTTTTTTTTTTTTTTTTTTGCCGTACGCGGGCCTCTCACTGTTGTGGCCTCTCCCGTTGTGGAGCACAGGCTCCGGACGCGCAGGCGCAGCGGCCATGGCTCATGGGTCCAGCTGCTCCGCGGCATGTGGGATCTTCCCAGACCGGGGCACGAACCCGCGTCCCCTGCATCGGCAGACTGACTCCCAACCACTGAGCCACCAGGGAAGCCCCTGTTGGAAGTTTTTAATCACAGTTTCAACTTCAGTACTTGTGATTGGTCTGCTCATATTTTCTATTTCTTCCTGGTTCAGTACTGGAATGTTGTACCTTTCTAAGAAGTTGTCCATTTCTTCTATGTTGCCCATTTTATTGGAATATTGTTGCTTGTAGTAGTATACAAATCTTTGTATTTCTGTGGTGTCAATTGTAAATTCTCCTTTTTCATTTCTAATTTTATTGATCTGAGCCCTCCCTCTTTTTTCTTGATAATTCTAGCTAAAGGTTTATCAATTTTGTTTATCCTTTCAAAGAACCAACATTTTCATTCCTCTTTCTAATGTTTTCTTTGTCTCTATTTAATTTATCTGTGCTCTGATCTTTATGATTTCTTTCCTTCTGCTATCTTTGGCTTCTGTTTGCTCTTCTTTCTCTAGTTGCTTTAGGTGTAAGGTAGGTTGTTAATTTGAGATGTTTCTTGTTCCCTGAGGTAAGACTACATTGCTATAAACTTCCCTCTTAGAACTGCTTTCGCTGTGTCCCATAGATTTTGGATCATAATGCTTTCATTTTCATTTGTCTCTAGGTATTTTTTGATTTTCCCTTTGATTTCTTCAGTAATCCATTGGTTTTTTAGCCTCCTTTGTGTTTGTGTTTTTTACAGTTTTTTTCTTGTAGCTGATTTCTTTTTTTTTTTAATTTTTTTTTTTAATTACAGAAATTTAACAGAACTCAGATAGGAATTTTATTATTTATTTACTTACTTACTTACAATGATTCTTCTTTTTATTTCTTTTAGGTTCTCACTAGTTATCTATTTTATACATAGTAGTGTATATATGTCAATCTCAATCTCCCAATTCATCCCACTCCTCCTTTCCCCTTGGTATCCATATGTTTGTTCTCTACATCTGTGTCTCTATTTCTGCTTTGCAAATAAGATTATCTTTATCATTTTTATAGATTCCACATATATGTGTTAATATACTGTATTTGTTTTTCTCTTTCCACCTTACTTCACTCTGTATGACAGTCTCTAGGTCCATCCATGTCTCTACAAATGACACAATTTCGTTCCTTTTTATGGCTGAGCAATAGTCCATTATATATATGCACCATATCTTCTTTATCCATTCCTCTGTTGATGGACATTTAGTTTGCTTCCATGTCCTGGCTATTGTAAACAGTGCTGCAATGAACACTGAGGTGCATGTATCCTACCGAACTATGTTTTTCTCCAGATATATGTCCAGGAGTGGGATTGCTCGATGATATGGTAGCTCTAATTTTAGTTTTTTAAGGACACTCCATACTGTTCTCCATAGTGACTGTATCAATTTACATTCCTACTAACAGTGCAAGAGTGTTCCCTTTTCTCCACAGCCTCTCCAGCATTTATTGTTTGTAGATTATTTTGATGATGGCCATTTTGACCAGTGTGAGGTGATACCTCCTTTTAATTTTGATTTGCATTTCTCTAATAATTGGTGATGTTGAGCATCTTTTCATGTGTTTGTTGGACATTTGCTTGTAGCTGAGTTCTAATCTCATAATGTTGTGGTTGGAAAAAATGTCTGATATGATTTCAATTTTCTTAAATTTACTGAGGCTGGCTTTGTAATCCAGCATGTGATCAATCCTGGAGAATGTTCCATGTGCACTTGAAAAAAATGTGTATTCTGCTACTTTGGATGAATGCCTCTTCATAAGTAACTATGGGCAAGTCTCAACATAACCTAAGCAGTGAAAATGAGTTATTTTGTAGGAGGAATATATTATTTAAACAATAACTACAGGTCCCAGTAGTTTCTGAAATTTCTGCTTGAAATTTGGAAATAGTGATTGAATTGTCTTGGCAAATAAGCATGGAGTATAAGGAGGCTCAAAAAACTGGGCCTATTAGAATGAATTTACCACATCAGACAAAAACCAAAGGATACTGAATTGACTTCCCTCACTGAAAGAATAAAAAATGAGTACCATAAGGTGCTCCACACTTCTTGTCCTCTGTGAGCTAGAGCTGACAGTGAAAGAGAATTAGTGAAGGTTTTAGAATTCCAAGGTCTGGATATTTTCTGGTCATTCATTCTGAGGCAACAACTTACTGCACCTTATCCTTTCCTTCCTGAAGAAATAGGCATAGTATTGGTGAGCCATTTTAGATTTAAGAGGCAGTATTTACCTCACTTTTCAACACTGACCTCACCCACTTATCAGGAAATCAGAATGCTTACCAGTTTAGAGTGTTACCTAGTGCCACCTGGCACTAGGGCTCTGTAGCAAGTACAAGTTGTTCAGTTTGCACTGTTTCTTAGCAGATCCAGTGATGCTAGGGAATCCATAGTAGATAAGGTTCAAGTACTGAGTCTCTGGAAAGTCCCAATTGTAGAATTGCACTGCACACTCCTAGAATTTTGTCTTCTACAGCATAGAAGTGCTCCCCATTTGTTAAGTATCTCCTAAAATTTTTGGATGTTGGTAGGACCTGGGTACTTACCATGGAGTAGTAAGTGACTATGTAACTGTAGATGCCTGCTTTGAGCTGGAAATTTTCATAGCATAACATCCAACTTATAAAATTTGGAAGATAAGTAACAGCAACCTATTATATGATGGAAGTACTATATTCATTGTCAGGGCTAGGTAGATTACAATTAAGATAATACAATTCAGTTACTTGAATAGGGACAAAGAATATCATGTTATTTATCTCTTTTTGAATGGATACCTCTGCCTCAGCTTACATCTATAGGCTCTGAATGTAGTTCCTTAGCGTCAGCTATGGAAGTAGGGAAGTATTTCCTAAGGGAGTAGGAAATAACACATGCCTGTTCCACGGATAGATTGGTTCGATATGTCTGCATGGCCAAAATGTTACTTCATATAGCCTCACTGAAGGTGGCATGAAAGTTTATGGTGAGAGGCAATGATACACTTTGAAGAGAGTTCCAGAGAGCACATTTGATCTTGTCATTTGCATGAAGAGAAAAAAAAGTTTGAGATAGAAAATTTATGGACTTCTGGCCAGTGGCAAATGGCTTGACTGTTCTGTCAGAGCCCTGGATAGTACAATAATCCTAAGGAAGAGACATGTTTATGGACCAATGTAAGAATGTAAGAATATCTTGTTCAAATTTTGGTTCTGATGCTAATACCCACTAAGAAGTACTCACTACAAATATGGCGCTAAACATCCAGGTGGGCAAGATGAACCTTCTGATGGAGACCATTTAGCCTGTCTTTTCAATCTACCCAGTGCTTACTCAATGGGCTTTGAAAAGAATAGTCATGGTGATAGGGACAGAAGGTTTATATCAGCCCCCAAATATGGACTCCCTCTCACTAAGGCTAGGCTAATCTAGTTACAACACTACTGAATGTCTAAACTATCAGTATATAGACACTGAGATTTCCGTAGAGTTCTCTCATTGATGAGGTCAACAATCTACTTGTATGTTTATTTTAGAGGAGGCAGAAATTTCTGTTTCTGTGAACAATATACATTTTTAACGTTGTTTTGCTTTTCATGCCTGATAAAACTATATAATAACCTATAGAATACATGGCTCAGTGACATGGATTACACATGAGATACTTTCATATCAAAGGGCCCAGTTTTGTGTGGATGAGTTATGATAGACTCATAATCATAGAAACTACTGATGCCACAATATTGCTATCATCCAATAACCATCAGTCACATGGTATATTGCAATGACCTGTTTAAGGCCTAAGGGATCAACTTGGACAAAAGCCTATGTGAATGGGATGTTCTCTTCTAGAACATGGTATTTATATTGAACCAATGGCCATTAAATAACGCTGTGTCTCACTTCATGAGTATCAGAACTGAGGAGAGGATTGACCTCAGTCACAACCACTTGGGAAGTTTTTTCCTCCTGTCTCTAGAACATAAACCTCACTAGAATTAGAGGCCTGATACGGAAATGGTGTACAATAAGCGTTCTTCTAAATTTAAAGCTATGTTTGCCATCTGATCATTTGGGATTACTAATGTTATTAGACTAGCAGACAAAGTAAAGGATTATTATATGTCTAGGGTGATAGACCCTATTTGTAAGGAAGCACTAGAGAAACTGCTACATAGTGGGGATAGTCAGGAAAATACCTGGAACTTGAGGGATTCACTGGGGTATATTTGGGTGTTTCCATACTTAGTAGTAACAATAAAAAGCTTGGCTCGGTGCTTTGTGACCACCTAGAGGGGTGGGATAGGGAGGGTGGGAAGGAGGAAGACACAAGAGGGAAGAGATATGGGGACATATCTATATGTATAATTGATTCACTTTGTTATAAAGCAGAAACTAACACACCATTGTAAAGCTATTATACTTCAATAAAGATGTTTAAAAAAGCAATAAAAAATATTATGTTTTGAAAAGGAAAAGGATTCAGACCCCATGTTAATAAAGATTTGTGTCACTCCACTGGGCAGGCAATATAAATAAATGGAAGTTCTGGGTGAGGGCTAAAGGAATCTAAAATGAGCGGCATAAAAGGAAAATGATGTATAAGGAGGGTGTTTAAACAGTTTTCCTCTGACCCTTCAATTTTAAGGGTTTTGTTTATAAAGACTATAGCCAGCCTCTGTCTATAAGCATCATTAAGAGAGTAGATTCAGTTCAGAATATGAGAAGATCTGGATTTCAGACTATAGACTACTACCACATATCCCTTCAGTGCATTTGATCTTGAAGATATTTTCCAACGTAATATGTTTCCAACCTACAAATCCTATGAGATTAAGCAGCCATATTAAGCTGCAAAATGGAAACATGCAGGAGTTAATACCCCCTGGGGTAATTCTTAACCAAGAGACTAAAGGATTTGGTTAAAAAAATGTCCCAGGCTCCTTATTCTCTCTCTTTTGTTTTGTTTTTTTTTTTTTTTTTGCGGTACACGGGCCTCTCACTGTTGTGGCCTCTCCCGTTGCGGAGCACAGGCTCCAGACGCACAGGCTCAGCGGCCATGACTCATGGGCCTAGCCGCTCTGCGGCATGTGGGATCTTCCCGGAGCGGGGCAGGAACCCGTGTCCCCAGCATCGGCAGGTGGACTCAACCACTGTGCCACCAGGGAAGCCCTCCTTGTTCTCTTTTAAGACAATTCTGAAAAATGTTCAATATGTTTTTTCAGAAGGTCTAGGGAAGGATTCAGTCCCAGTACCCCCACCAGTAAGGAATATGTCTATTCATGCAATTTGTATTGGTTTTTCACTCTCTCATGTCTCACTTTGTTCACTTCCATATATATGGATAAATAAATATATAAAACCTTGGGTTACTTAAAAAATAATTGTATATCATTATATTTCATACAACACTTTTATCTTCTTATTCATATGAAAGTCTAATTCATCAATGCGATCAAGCAATTTAAGTTAAAAATTATTATGTAAATGAAAGCATGGACTGACAAAAGGTAATTTGACACTTTATTTATTTAACATGTATATATAGCAAAAGCAGATTTTCTGTCACAAGGTTAGATCTGCAAATGAAAGATACCTCCATGAGAAAGGCATACTGTTTCTTGTAAAGATTTCAACTTTGCTAAATAATTTATCAAGAGAAAAGTTACAATTAAACAATGGGAAAGCATGATAATTTTTTTCCTATCTGGTTTAGGCTCATTATCTGAACAAAATGAATATTAAATGGGGTGTCTTAGTCCTTAAACTTGCATAGAACAAGTGAAATAGTGAACAGTATTGATGTTATATATATTTCAGATTTAATTGCCTACTCAACAACCTGAAGCCACCTTTGACCATTGAACACTTGATTTCTGCAAGAACAGAAATTATTATTCAAAGCATTATGCATTTTACCATGACTTGCAATATCATGTATATCTTAAATTATATTATAAGCTTTTCTAAATTTTAAATAAACCTCAGAAAATCCTGCCTCACTACATAACAAAATAAAGATTTTAATGGAACTGAATTAGATAATTAGAAAGATAAAGAGAGGGGATTATGCTTCTATTTTTATTCTTATTTAATATCTATATGGACTAAATTTTTAAATAAAAATACATTTAACTTTAATATACATTAAATATGTATTAATAAGTGAAATGCAAATTACATTGCCATTTTGTTTTAAAATTCTTTTTCTACAAAAATTTTGTCATTTTAATTTGTAGATCATTGCATAGATATAAAATATTTACCATGCACTTTTCCATGCCTAATTTTTCTGAACTGTACAATGGATACTAATTATATAAACCCATATGTGAGAACTACATGGGTTAATATTATAAAACCCTTAGAACAGAATCTGGCAATATATAAGTGTTCTGAGTGAAATATTTACTTTAAATTTTAAGTATAACATTTACTAAGGGTGGAGGATGAGGAATTCAATCAGATACCCAGGATAATCAGATATTGAGGGTGGAGGTTCCCTTTAAACTGATCAGCAAAAGTCTTGCTATAACTGGGTGATGCAGGCCCAACAATGACTGATGACAACTCAAAGCCTAGAGGGCTTAGGGGAGCCTGACCAGGGTTAGGTCAAGGAGAGAGTTTTTGCCAAGCTGTAAACAAAAACAATTTACTATGTAAAAGGTGGACTCAAAGATAGGAAGTGATACTTCAGAGGGCAGGGGCAAACCATATAAAGGATCTGACCCAGAAAGCAGCTTTGAACCCTACTGAAGACCTAGAAACATGCTTCATTCAGGATTTCATAATTGTTATGGATCATTTACTGTTTGTTTCCCATTCCTTCACTTTTTGAAGAGGAGTGTTTATTGTGTTCACCCTGTCTCTATCACACCATTTCATGTTGAGTGTATTGGCGGGGGTGGGGGGGAATGGGGGGGGAAGATAACTGGTTTCTACTTCACAGGTGTTCAAGGTGAGAAGAACAGTAAGGAAACCTAGATCTGTTTAAAAGGTGTGAGATCTTGTACATGCATCTAATTCCAAATAAGACTTTTGGGCCCCTTAGGAAAGGATGATGGTATTTTTCAAGTGGGAAGAATGTAAATGATTATTTTTTCTCAGTGCCAGATTAGAGAAGATAATAAATTATTTGCTACTCATCCCATTGTGAAGTAGAATCTAATCCCCAGCCTCTTGAATGTTGCTTAGGCTTGGTGACCTTTTTGGTCAACAGAATATGGTGGATAAGATATTCTGGCACTTCCAATGCTAGGTCATAAAATAGACGGCTCATTGCTTCTACCTGTTCCTCTTGAAACATTCTGTCTGGGAGCCATGCAGTAGCATATAAGTTTGACTACCCTGAGACTGCCCTGGTGGAGGGCCAGATTAGGCACTCTCTTTGGTAGTCTCAGTAGAAATAATTATTTTTCTCCTTAAAGAAGCTAAAGTCAAGGTTTGTAAGAAGGAGAGATCAGAGGACATAGAGGGAGCAAGATATTTTCATTTATTTTGGTTTTGAGCAACATGGTGGCTGCTCACATCTAAATCAACTGAATTTCTGATATCTTTGGTCCAATCTAAGCCCTATATCAGTGAGTAAGGTCTTCATTACTGATATTGTCTATTTCTGCTTAGGAGAATTTTTACCTAATTATCCACAGACACTTGGCTTTCTGGCTGGAGCCTGTGGTTTATGCCTCTTTGCCAGGATAACATCTTTCTCCATCTATCTGGAGAAGAATGAGCAACAAGCAAGACATCATTTAGGTGGCTTGTTTAAACCCTACCTCTTGCCACTCAGCCTCTACTCATTAACCCAATTTATGGGCATTAACAGAAAGAATTGTGAAAAATACTTACCCTCACCCACATCCCACACACAAATACTCTGTGTGGAAAATTTGCTACTGGATCCCAGGGAAACATTCCATTTCCCAAAATCTGGCTCTGTTCCAGAAAGCCATAGCTCTTTCAGAATACCATTCTCATTATTAAAACTGACAAGGACTGTGAAGGACCTGAGATTTACCCTACATTTATGCTAATTAGTCTGTTACTAGTTCTTGGATGCTGTCAGAAGACATGAAACTCCTGGCTAAGAAGCAAAAGGACATTTTTTTTTTTTTTTTTTTTTTTTTTGTGGTACGCGGACCTCTCACTGTTGTGGCCTCTCCCGTTGTGGAGCACAGGCTCTGGACGCGCAGGCTCAGCGGCCATGGCTCACGGGACCAGCCGCTCAGCGGCATGTGGGATCCTCCCGGACCTGGACACGAACCTGTGTCCCCTGTATCGGCAGGCGGACTCTCAACCACTGCGCCACCAGGGAAACCCAAGGACATTATTTTTTATGACACAGAAAACAGCATGAACATCAGCATATTTATGTGTGTACTCCTGGGATAGCCCCAAGTCCATGATGTGCCCAAATGAATTGCTACATGCATGGTGGATTTGTGTGGCAGATGCAAAGCACTGAGATTTGTATGCAGGCAGAAAGAAAGTCTGCTCTTGGCCCAGATGGAGCTGCTACCTTATCTTTCAAGGTTGCCAACTGTATAAACAACCCTGAGAAATGGCCCAGGTAAAATGATAAGGGCCTTGACTGGAACATCCAAAAGCTGTGAAGGACCAAAGAAAGTCCAAAGCAGATTCTACCTCCCAACCAGGTGATACCTATCTAATTACTATATGTAATGAGTTTACACTCTTGGTGATAAAGAAATAAACAATTTCCAACTCTCCAGGAGCACCAAGATTTATTCAACCTTTGGTTTCCTTTGGTTCCCTTGGAGAACTCTGACCTTTGGGTGATTTTGTCTCAAATATATGTGGATTAGTATTCAGTCAAAAACTTAAGATCAAACTCCAGATTTTTGAGATTCTCTCTTTATGTTACAACCTTCCATATAGTATTCTATTCTAAAATTTCTATCCACCTAGGTCTCCCTGAATTCTGGTTTCTTTCTCCTCAAACCAGACATTCAGCAGGCTTTGGTTTGGTTTCCCTTTATAACACTGTGTAAACTATCTTTAGGAAGTAAGCAATTTGTAGGGCTCACTTTGCCTATTTCCCATCTCTCAGAGATCATGGTCTTTGTGACCTCATAGCTAATATATAACAAATATTTTTTCATGTATGTTAATGTATATTCTCTTCAACACATCTTTTTTTTTTTTTTTTTTTTAACAGAGGGAGGTTAAAACCTGTCCCTGTTGATCCAAAAGCAGTAACTTCTGTTTTCTTGTTTAGATAAGCTACAAGGGTGATTGATAAGAGGTGTTACTATGTTATACCTATTTTTTATTCTCCATGAATCAGAAATAAGTAAATGGTATTTTTATCATTTCCAATATTTGAATCTGATATTTTAAGAAGAGTATTTGAAATTATGCATGACTACCACTTAGTTGATGTGTCTGCACCCTATCTATTATGATTTAATAATATAGATTATTCTTTTTATTATACAGTTCACAGTCTCAGGAAACTAGAAAACTGACTGTTAATTGTGTGTGTGTGTGTGTGTGTGTGTGTGTGTGTGCGTGAATGAAGTAAGCTCTGTAATTTCTTTGCCTTCACCATTATATATATTCTTGTTTTATCCACTGAGAAACTGGATCCTTTAGTAAGTCACTGAAACTGATTAGCTAACATCTTATTTTGGGAATTTATACTTTGAAATGTGGGAATAAGTGGTATTTTTCAAAAGTGATTTTCCTGAACAACTGAAAACATTGTTATAAAACTGCAATTTAGATAAGAAGTATTCTCAATGACATAATAAAAAGAAAAATCCACCTTTGACAGAATATTGCCCATCAATGAAAAAGTGTCTTGATAATGTATATCTATTAATAGAAAACACTACATAAATAGAAAAGTGAACATGCTGAAACGCATTTGATAAAATTGAACATATATTTCTGATAAAAGCTTATTGTATACTAGAAATAGAAGAATTCATTGTTAACAAGATATCTTAAATCAGCAGCTCACATTCTACTCAACAATGAAAAGTGTTAAGCTCTTTAAAATTTGGAATATGACAAAATATACCTTCTAGTGCTTTTATTAAAGAAATGATATAGTTTAGTAAATATATCAAAATTATTTCTACTGTAGATTATTTGAATGTCTATCTAGACATTTTCAGGAAGTAAACAAAATATTATAAAAGTTACACTAAAGTATAATAAGTTGTTTGACACAAATGTGCCCCAGTTTATCCATACCATAGTAACTGTCAGTTAAAAAAATATACTTGAAATATTCAAAAGTTAGATGTGACAGAGCAAATATGTCAGATATGCTTGTTTCAACTTTTTAACAAATTCATGTAAATTACACCTTAAATTGCAAAGGAATCATAAACTAAATCCAAAAAAAAAGGCCAGAGATCAAAATCCAGGTAGATTCCTCACTGATCACAATATTAGAGATTAGTGGGTAAACTAGTAAAAGACAGAAACACATAAGTACAGACAGAAAGAAAGTACGTTAGGGTTCTCCTTTTATACACCAACTAGAAAAAAAGGTAAATGTAAACATTATCTGATCCAGCTGTATAAAGAATATAGCCCTTCTAGATTTTTAGTACTTATTAAATATTCCCTTACTACAATAAATTAGAGAATGCAAGTCCCCAAAAATAAGTAAGGAGGAAGATAATGAAAAGGTATTTCATTTATGAACCTCATCAGTTATCCCAGAAATACTGTGAATTTGGCACAGACAGGAAAAGAACTGAGAAGAGTATATGCTGAGAGGCATTGTATTTCATATGCAGAAGTTTTCCTCTTACTTAGAAAATATGCATTGAAACAGGAAATTTTATGAAACTCTACTTAACTAAATGATTGCCTGCTATGATGTATAGATTGAAACAGTGGGATTTTAGGTAATCTTGAATTTCATCTACTTAAAAGGAACATGCAAGAAACTATATGGACAGTGAGGGGTACAAGGACAATCCTCCACATTTGTTTATTGTAAAACATTGGACTAAGTGAATTTGTCCTCAGTCAAAAATCAATACAAAGAAAACAAAAACAAGAATCAATCTGAGGGAATTCTTGTGGCATAAAGAACAAGAAATATTTTTTCCTATAAATTTAAATAAATATTGCATATCTGAGAATAACATCACGCAAACAGCTAAAAACATCAGATGTTATTTGACTTGCTTTCCAAAAAGAAATGTTACATAATAAACTTGTATGAAATAGCAGTGACAAGGAATTTTAAGAGTAAAATAGGAAGAGATAGTGGCAGACATAAAAGGAGTTTCCTGAAAAAATAAAATAATAGAAGAAAAAAATAATAAAACAGAGTTAAAATTCACATGAGGGATGTTAGTGATGTGGAATGAAGTTGCTGTGTGTAAGAACCAGTTACACATGAGTTAACATTGAGTCTCTCTACATATAAAAAATTTAATGGTCGAAAAGTTATTTATCTTTATGAATCTTCTTTTCTTCAACTTAAAAACTATATATGTGAATATACAAAATATACATACTTAGCTCTTAGAATTGTGTGTGCAAAGATTTAATGAGATAATAAATATAAAAAATTAGCATAGTAATAACAAAATAAATAATAAATATTTTATTACTATTTTAATATTTATGAATCCAATATACCTTTTTATCATGTACACATTTTCCACTTGGGAAAAGAACTGACAAAATATGGTCACTCAAGCTAGGTATGGGCAAATATTTCCTAAAATAAATGTGAAGATTTAATTAGGTAATAAAAACAATTAGCATAGTATTGGCTCAAAGTTAAAAGAAACAATAGTCATAATATTATGAAAATGTGTAAAATATAGAATTTTGTAAATCCTATATGTGATATATTACTTGACAGCTCCTCAATACTTAGACTTTCAGATGAGATTTGTTGTTTTAATAGCAAATGTAATTTTTTATATTGTATAATGAAATGTATCAATACTTGAAAGATATTCATTACTAAGTGAGCCAATATAAATTCATTCAAAGTGCAAGAGAGACCAATGGATTTTAATGAAACATTACAACAAACTCATTGATTTGGGTTTAGACTTGTGTTAAAACTATCCTTTAGGAAACTCCCGCTTGTCCAGTTGGTGGTGTTTTGTCAGAGACTAATTGTCACAACTACCTTTTAAAGATCCTAATAGCTTTCTTCCCTCCTTTCCAAATGCATATCTGAGTAAGGCCAGAATTTTTTTTTTTTTTTTTTGCGGTATGCGGGCCTCTCACTGTTGTGGCCTCTCCCGTTGCGAGCACAGGCTCTGGACGTGCAGGCTCAGTGGCCATGGCTCACAGGCCCAGCCAATCCACGGCGTGTGGGATCTTCCTGGAACGGGGCACGACCCTGTGTCCCCTGCATCGATAGGCAGACTCTCAACAACGGCACCACCAGGGAAGCCCCAGAATTTTTAATATACTTAAAACAAAACAACATACCACAACAGACTGACTTTGAAAAATATATGAAAATCCAGAAGCTTCTCATTGATTCAGGTGTTAAGATATATGTAAAAATGAATGCCTTTGTTCTCACTAATTTATTGTTTTACATATATTTATTTTTATATAAGTATGTTATTTGTATTAACATGTAATGGCCTTATTATTTCTTTAATTATTATTTTTTTAACTTTTTTCTTAGTTTTAATTTATTATACCAATTACTACTTATAGGTATAACCCGCATAAACAATATCACATTGAGTCTTTAATAATTTCTAAAAGTTTATAGTGGTCATGAGACCGAAGTAACTGACATAAAATAATAATATACATTTAGCAGGATTCCTGGCAGAATGTGCTTAGTACAAAATCTGATACTTAGTGATATTTTACACTACTGTATTTTTTTTCTTCCATAATCATAATATGCAGTATAATTACTTTTCTGAGAATAACTGCTTGAAAATGATATATTTAAGGATTCTTGAGTTGCATCAGACCTACTAGAGAATGGACTTGAGGGTATGGGGAGGGGGAGAGGTAAGTTGTGATAAAGTGAGAGAGTGGCATGGACATATGTACACTACCAAACGTAAAATAGATAGCTAGCGGGAAGCAGCCGCATAGCACAGGGAGATCAGCTCGGTGCTTTGTGATCACCTGGATAAGTGGGATAGGGAGGGTGGGAGGGAGGGAGATGCAAGAGGGAGGAGATATGGGAACATATGTAA
>RJWK010060560.1:0-13308 GCA_004363435.1 Platanista minor
TACCTCTACACTTGAAGACCCCCTCCAAGGAGCTGGGCCTAAGCCCCACCCACACACCGTCACTCAGGGCCCTACCTCCAAACTCTGGAACTCCACACTCCAGAGGCCCTCCTTTCCGCATGCTGCCTCTCCCCCTCTGTGCAGGTCCTGAGCAGAGGCCCTGCCTCCAAGGTCTTTTCTGGCTCTATAGGTCCTGAGCCTAGGCCCCGCCCCACGCTCAAATGTCACCACCCAACCAGCCTAGGTCACACCGCAGCCTAAACCCGCCCCTGCCTAAGTTCCACCCACCCTCTGCCTAAACTCCGCCCCCATAGCCAAGCCTTTTTTTTTCCTTTTTTCCTTTTTTAGATTGGGGTTCTGTTTTACCTTGTTGATTCATTGTTGTTGATTCATTTATATTTTTATTTTTCCTAAGAAATCTTTTATTTTTCTAACTTTATTTTATTCTTTATACTTTGTTAGTGATCTCTCCTTTTGGCTTGTTCCCCACTCCTAACCCCCTTTTTTTTTTTTTTTTCTGTTGCGGCTTTATTTTACCTTGTTGCAGTTATTTCATTTACAGTTTTATTTCTCCTAATATATTTTTTATCTTTCTAATTTTATTTTGTTTTTTATTCTTTGACATTGTACTGCTCCTTTTTTTCTTTCTTTTTTTTACCGTGCCAGGAAGCTTGCAGGATCTTGGTTCCCAGGCCAAAGGTCAGGCCTGAGCTCCTGTGGTGGGAGCTCAGAGTCCAAACTGCTGGACAAATAGAGAAGCTCAGACTCCAGGGAATATCATCGGAGTGAGGCCTCCCAGAGGTCCTCATCTCAGCACCAAGACCCAACACTCTCCACTGCTTGCAAACTCCAGTGCTGGACGTCTCAGGCCAAACAATCAGTAGGACAGGAATATAGCACCACCCATCAAAAAAAAAAAAAAAGAAACCACCAAAAATGATGTTACAGACAAAGGAGCAAGGTAAAAACCTACAAGATCAAATAAATGAAGATGAAATAAGCAACCTACCTGAAAAAGAATTCAGAGTAATGTTAGTAAAGATGATACAAGATCTCAGAAACAGAATGGAGAAAATACAAGAAACATTTCACAAGGATCTAGAAGAACTAAAGAGCAAACAAACAGTGATGAACAGCACAATTACTGAAATTACAAATACTCTAGAAGGAATCAGTAACAGAATAACTGCGGCAGAAGAACGGATAAGTGAGATGGAAGATAAAATGGGGGAAGTAACTGCCAGGGAGCAGAATAAAGAAAAAAGAATGAAAAGAACTGAGGACAGTCTCAGAGACCTCTGGGACAACATTAAATGCACCAACATTCGACTTACAGGGGTCCCAGAAAAAGAAGAGAAAAATAAAGGTTTTGAGAAAATATTTGAGGATATGATAGTTGGAATCTTCCCTAACATGGGAAAGGAAGTAGTCAATCAAGTCCAGGAAGCACAGAGAGTACCATACAGGATAAATCCAAAGAAAAACATGCCAAGACACATATTAATCAAACTATCAAAAATTAAATACAAAGATAAAATATTAAAAGCAGCAAGGGAAAAGCAAAAAATAACATACACGGGAATCCCCATAAGGTTAACACCTGATTTTGCAGCAGAAACTCTGCAAGCCAGAAGGGAGTGGCAGGACATATTTAAAGTGATGAAAAGGAAAAGTCTACTACCAATATTACTCTACCCAGCAAGGATCTCATTCAGATTCGATGGAGAAATTAAAAACTTTATAGATAAGCAAAAGTTAAGAGAATTCAGCACCACCAAACGAGCTTTACAACAAATGCTATGGAACTTCTCTAGGGAGGAAACACAAGAGAAGGAAAAGACCTACAAAAACAAACCCAAAACAATTAAGAAAATGGTAATAGAAACATACGTATAGATAATTACCTTAAATGTAAATCGATTAAATGCTCCAACCAAAAGACATAGACTGTCTGAATGGATACAAAAACAGACCCATACATGTGCTGTCTAAAAGAGACCCACTTCAGATCTAGGGACACATACAGACTGAAAGCGAGGGGATGTAAAAGATATTCCATGCAAATGGAAATCAAAAGAAAGCTGGCGTAGCAATTCTCATATCAGACAAAATAGACTTTAAAATAAACACTATTACAAGAGACAAAGAAAGACACTACATAATGATCAAGGGATTAATCCAGAAGAAGACATAACAATTGTCAATATGCACCCAATATAGGAGCATCTCAATACATAAGGCAAATGCTAACAGCCATAAAAGGGGAAGTCAACACTAACAAAATATTAGTAGGGGACTTTAACACCCCACTTTCATCAATGGACAGATCATTTAAAATGAAGATAAGTAAGGAAACACAGGCTTTAAATGACATATTAAACAAGATGGACTTAATTGATATTTGTAGGACATTCCATCCAAAAACAACAGAATACACTTTCTTCTCAAGTGCTTATGGACTATTATCCAGAATAGACCATATCCTGGGTCACATATCAAGCCCTGGTAAATTTAAGAAAGTTGAAATCGTATCAAGTATCTTTTTTACCACAACACTATGAGACTAGATATCAATTACAGGGCAAAAACTGTAAAAACTACAAACACATGGAGGCTAAACAGGACACTACTAAATAACCAAGACATCACTGAAGAAATCAAAGAGGAAATAAAAAAATACCTAGAAACAAATGACAATGAAAACACTATGACCCCAAACCTATGGGATGCAGCGAAAGCAATTCTAAGAGGGAAGTTTATAGCAATACAATCTTACCTCAAGAAACAAGAAACATCTCAAATAAACAACCTAACCTTACACCTAAAGCAATTAGAGAAAGAAGAACAAAATAACCCCAAAGTTAGCAGAAGGAAAGAAATCATAAAGATCAGATCAGAAATAAATGAAGGAAACGATAGCAAAGATAAATAAAGCTAAAAGCTTGTTCTTTGAGAAGATAAACAAAATTGATAAACCATGAGCCAGACTTATCAAGAAAAAAAGGGAGAAGACTCAAATCAGTAGAAAAAGGAGAAGTAACAACTGACACTGAAGACATACAAAGGATCATGAGAGATTAGTACAAGCAACTATATGCCAATAAAATGGACAACCTGGAAGAAATGGACAAATACTTAGAAAAGCACAACCTTCCGAGACTGAAATAGGAAGAAATAGAAAATATAAACAGACCAATCACAAGCACTGAAATTGAAACTGTGGTTTAAAATCATCCAATAAACAAAAGCCCAGGAGCAGATGGCTTCACAGGCAAATTCTATGAAACATTTAGAGAAGAGCTAACACCCATCCTTCTCAAACTCTTCCAAAATATAGCAGAGGGAGGAACACTCCCAAACTCGTTCTACAAGGCCACCATCACCCTGATACCAAAACCAGACAAAGATGTCACAAAGAAAGAAAACTACTGGCCAATATCACTGATGAACATAGATGCAAAAATCCTCAACAGAATACTAGCAAACAGAATCCAACAGCACATTAAAAGGATCATACACCATGATCAAGTGGGTTTTATCCCAGGTTTGCAAGGATTCTTCAATGTACGCAACTCAATCAGTGTGATAAACCATATTAACAAGTTGAAGGATAAAACCATATGATCATCTCAATAGATGCAGGAAAAGCTTTCGACAAAATTCAACACCCATTTATGATAAAAACTCTCCAGAAAGTAGGCATAGCTGGAACTCATCTCAACATAATAAAAGCCATGTATGACAAACTCGCAGCCAACATCATTCTCAATGGTGAAAAACTGAAAACATTTCCACTAAGATCAGGAACAAGACAAGGTTTCCCACTCTCACCACTACTATTCAACATAGTTTTGGAAGTTTTAGCCACAGCAATCAGAGAAGAAAAAGAAATAAAAGGAATCCAAATCAGAAAAGAAGTAAAACTGTCACTGTGTGCAGATGGTATGATACTATAAATAGAGAATCCTAAAGATGCTACCAGAAAACTACTAGAGCTAATCAATGAATTTGGCAAAGTAGCATGATACAAAATTAATGCACAGAAATCTCTTGCATTCCTATACACTAATGATGAAAATCTGAAAGAGAAATTAAGGAAACACTCCCATTTACCCCTGCAACAAAAAGAATAAAATATCTAGGAATAAACCTACCTAAGGAGACAAAAGACTGCATGCAGAAAACTATAAGGCATTTATGAAAGAAATTAAAGAGGATACAAACAGATGGAGGGATATACCATGTTCTTGGATTGGAAGAATCAACATTGTGAAAATGACTATACTGCCCAAAGCAATCTAGAGATTCAATGCAATCCCTATCAAACCACCATTGGCATTTTTTGCAGAACTAGAACAAAAAATTTCACAATTTGTATGGAAACACAAAAGACCCAGAATAGCCAAAACAATATTGAGAAAGAAAAACGGAGCTGGAGGAATCAGGCTCCTGGTCTTCAGACTATACTACAAAGCTACACTGATCAAGACAGTATGGTACAGGCACAAAACCAGAAATATAGATCAATGGAACAGGATAGAAAGCCCAGAGATGAGCCCACGCACATATGGTCACCTTATCTTTGATAAAGGAGGCAAGAGTATACAGTGGAGAAAAGACATCCTCTTCAGCAAGTGGTGCTGGGAAAACTGCACAGCTACATGTAGAAGAAAAAAATTAGAACACTCCCTAACACCATACACAAAAATAAACTCAAAATGTATTAAAGACCTAAATGTAAGGCTATAAAACTCTTAGAGGAAAACATAGGCAGAACACTCTATGACACAAATCACAGCAAGATCCTTTTTGACCCACCTCCTAGAGAAATGGAAATAAAAACAAAAATAAGCAAATGAGACCTAATGAAACTTAAAAGCTTTGGCACAGCAAAGGAAAGTATAAACAGGATGAAAAGACAACCCTCAGAATGGAAGAAAATATTTGCAAATGAATCAGTGGAGATAGGGTTAATCTCCAAAATATATAAACAGCTCACGTAGCTCAATATTAACAAAACAAACAATCAGAAAAACAAACAACCCAATCCAAAAATGGGCAGAAGACCTAAATAGACATTTCTCCAAAGAAGATATCCAGATTAGCAACAAACACATGAAAAGATGCTCAACCTCACTGAGATTTAGAGAAATGCCAATCAAAACTAAAATGTGGTATCACTTCACACCGGTCAGAATGGACATCCTCAAAAAATCTAGAAAGAGTAAATTCTGGAGAGGGTGTGGAGAAAAGGGAACCCTCTGGCACTGTTGATGGGAATGTAAATTGATACAGACACTCTGGAGAATAGTATGGAGGTTCCTTAAAAAACTGAAAGTAGAACTACCATATGACCCAGCAATCCCACTATGGGGCATATACCCTGAGAAAACCATAATTCAAGAAGAGTCATGAACCACAATGTTCACTGCAGCTCTATTTACAATAGCCAGGACATGGAAACAACCTAAGTGTCCATCGACAGATGAATAGATAAAGAAGATGTGGCACATATATACAATGGAGTATTACTCAGCCATAAAAAGAAATGAAATTGAGTTATTTGTAGTGAAGTGGGTGGACCTAGAGACTGTCATACAGAGTGAAGTAAGTCAGAAAGAGAAAAACAAATAACGTATGCTAACACATATATATGGAATCTAAAAATAAAAAATGGTTCTGCTGAACTTAGGGGCAGGACAGGAATAACGATACAGATGTAGAGAATGGACTTGAGGACACAGGGAGGGGGAAGGGTAAGCTGGGACGAAGTGAGAGAGTGCCATGGACATATATACACTACCAAATGTAAAATAGGTAGTTAGTGAGAAGCAACTACATAGCACAGGGAGATCAGCTCAGTGCTTTGTGACCACCTGGGGGGGTGGGATAGGGAAGGTGGGAGGGAGACACAAGAGGGAGGGGATACGGGGATATATGTATATGTACAGCTGATTCACTTTGTTATGCGGCAGAAACTAACACACCATTGTAAAGCAATTGTACTCCAACAAAGATGTTAAAAAAAAATGAAAATGAAACAGGAAAGTAAAATCAAAAAAAAAAATAATAAATAAATAAAATTAATTTAATTAAAAAAAATAAAAAATATCCTAGAAAAAATAACAATAAAAACGAATCAGCAACAACAAAACAAAACAGAACCACAACAGCAATAAACAAAAGTATAAAGTAAAATAAAGAAAATAAAAACAATTAAAAAAAATTAAAATTAAAAGAAGTTCCCTGGTGCTCCTCTATCAGTGTCCTTGCCCTCACAGTGAGCTACAGCAGACACCTGCCTCCCCAGTAGGTCTCCGAGGCCTCTAGGTAGGTCTCTAGACCCGCTGTGCCAGCTCCACCCTTGTGTGTGTTCTCTCACCAGCGTCTGTTCCTGGAGCTGGTCTGGAGCACACATGTCCATGCAGGCCAGCTGGGGCCCAGGCCAGTGCCTGCAGGGGCCAGTGCAGCAGGAGGAGGCCTTGGAGTGGGCCAGTGCTCAGCTGCCTGGATCCACTTGGCCAGAGGAGGCCCTGTCACGGGTGGCACTCATGCTGCCAGGACTCGTGGGAGGCTTTGGCAGGTTCAGGGCTTGGGCCCAGTGACCCATTTGGTGGGAAGAGGGCCTGGTTGTGGGGGGCGGCTCAGGCCCGGGGACCCACGAGGCCAGAAGAAGCCTGGCGGGGGCGGGAGGGTTCAGGCCCAGGACCCCAGCAGGCTCACTGGGACCTGAACAGTTGGGGGAGGCTCTGGCTACGTTTCCCTCTGATCCCCATCACTTGAAGGTCTCTCTCTGTCCCCGCTGATCCCCTGCCGCCTGCCGCCAGTGGGCCACTGCAAGCCCGGGAACCTCTCCCCTAGCCCAGCATCCCCTAAGGGGTGCTGGTCCCATCCTGCCTCCACTCTTCTTCCCTCCCTCCTTCCCTCCCACATCCTACCTGGTTGAGTGGGGGTTCCTGCCGTCCCCCTAGGCACCCGAGGACCCCTTCCAGCTCCCAGTAGGTGCCTCAGCTGCGAGAAGAAATGAACCCCACATCCTCCTACTCTGCCATCTTCTGTTTGTTTTTGAAGTATAATTGACCTACAATGATGTGTTAGCTCCTGTTACACAGCATAGTGATTCAGTATTTGTACACATTTCAAAATGATTGCCATGGTAAGTCTAGTTACAATCTGTCACTATTCAAAGATATTATACAGTTATTGACTATATTTCCCATACTGTACATTTAATACCTGTGGCTCATTTATTTTGCAACTGGAAATTTGTACCCCTTAATCTCCCTCACCTATTTCTTTCCTTCCCCTTCACCCCTCCCCTCTGGCAACCACCTGTTTGTTCTCTGTATTTATGACTCTGTTTCTGTTTTGTTATGTTTGTTCATTTGCCTGGTTTCTTAGATTCCATATATAAATGAAATCATACAGTATTTGTCTTTCTCTGTCTGATTTATTTTACTTAGCATAATATTCTAGGCTCATCCATGTTGTTGCAAATGGCAAGGTTTCATTCTTTTTATGGTTAAAATTTCATTATATATATACACCACATCATCTTTATCCACTCATCTATTGGTGGGCACTTAGGTTGCTTCCATATCTTGGCTATTGTAAATAATTCTGCAATGACCATAGGGGTACATATATCTTTCTGAATCAGTATTTTCATTCTCTTTGGGTAAATATCCAGGAGTTGAATTGTTGGATCGTATGGTAGTTCTATTTTTAATTTTTTGAGTAACCTCCATACTGTTTTCCATAGTACCTGCATCAATTTCCATTCTTGCCAACAGTGCACCAGGGCTCCCTTTTCTCCTCACCCTCCTCAATGCTCGTTATTTGTTGTCTTTTTGATAATAGCCATTCTGACAGGTGTGAAGTGATATCTCATTGGGATTTTGATTTGCATTTCCCTAATGATTAACAGTGTTGAGCATCTTTTCCTGTGTCTCTTGGCCATCTGTATGTCTTCTTCGGAAAAATGCCTATTCAGATCCTCTGCCCTTTTTTTTTTTTTTTTTTTTTTTTTTTGCGGTACGCGGGCCTCTCACCGTTGTGGCCTCTCCCGTTGCGGAGCACAGGTTCTGGACGCGCAAGCTCAGTGGCCATGGCTCACGGGCCCAGCCGCTCCGAGGCATGTGGGATCTTCCCGGACCGGGGCACAAACCCGTGTCCCTCTGCATTGGCAGGCGGACTCTCAACCAGTGCGCCACCAGGGAAGCCCTCTGCCCATTTTTTTAATTAGGTTTTTTTTTTTAATGTTGAGTTGTATGGTCCAGCCGATTTTTATAATGGAATAGATAACACTTATTCAGAATTTGCTAAGTGTGGACAGGGGAACAACAGCATGGACTTTGCCAGGGATCTTGCTAGAAAAAGAATCTCAGGCACCAACCCACATCCACTGAATCAGAATTTGCATTTTACCAGGATCTCCAGGTGATTTCTATGCACATGGAGCTTGAGAAACAATCTTTATATGCATAATCTCATTTCATTTTATCTGTCCAACACACTGTGGGCTAGTTTTTCACATGTGTGGGTATTGAGGTCTAGGGAAGTAACTTGCCTAAGGTCACACAGCTAGTAAGAATTCAAACTAGATCCCATCTGACTCTAGAACCCATGCTCTTAATGGGTATACTAGTGATCCTCACAGTTTCATATGTGGAAGATTTTTCCTGAGGAGTTTATTAAAAATACTGTTCCTTGTGCTTCCTTCCTGAAATTCGGATCCAACCCATCAAGGGCAAGGCCCAGAAATCAACATTTTAACCCACCCATCCTGGGGATTTTGAGGCAAGTGGTTACAATTTGCAAAGCACTAGCACTTTACTATACTTTCTGAAGGTACTGTTGGGGGAGAAAACTACCCTATATTGCCAAAGCACTTCCAAATGAGGGCTTGGTTGATAGTAATAAAGACTTTCCCCACCTTGATGGACCCAGATCCCCTGGCAGCCTCTGGAAACCATTCCAAGCTTTGGGAGAGAGCATGGAGTAGATTCACCAGAGCTGAATAAGGGTTGATTGAGTACCAGACACTGAGGCCAGGTAAAGGAAAGATCCAGGATCCATTTAAGAACAAAACCAAAAGCTTGTTATTTTTCACAGTCTACAAAATTGAACGCAGGCAGGGATGTTGGTTACCTTTTAAAATTTTTATTATGATTTCATGTATAATTTAGATCACTGGATGGCTGTAACTCCTGCTAATAAATTGTGTACACCCTGAACACAATAAAAATCAACCAGCACAGCAGAATGGGTCTGTTCATTGTTGAACCCCTTGGGTCATGGCAGAGTTAAAGAACGATGAACAATAGCTAGCTAGCCACAAAGGTGCAGGAGCTCTCCTCTCCTGTTTTATTTCAACAGAGTTCATTTTTGAATATATGTATGTTTTTGACATACACTCTCCTTCCAAAGAGCTCAGGGTGTAACACATACACACAAGCATACTCACATTCCCTTTATTTGATGATTGCTACAACTGAACCTAGAATTGATGTATGAACAGAAGGGGAACTAAGGGGAAGGAAATGGAAAGAATAAATAGTAGTGACTTATTTGTAACACTCCTCATTTAAAAATATTTTTAAATTTAATTTTTATTTTATATTGGAGTGTAGTTGATTTACAATGTTGTGTTAGTTTCAGGTGTATAGCAAAGTGATTCAGTTAAACATATTCATACAGCCATGCTTTTTCAGATTCTTTTCCCATATAGGTTATTACAGGATCTCAAGTAGAGTTCCCTGTGCTTTACAGTAGGTCCTTGTTGGTTATCTTTTTTATATATAGTAGTGTGTATATATTAATCCCAAACTCCTAATTTATCCCTCCCCTGCACAGTTCCCCTTTGGTAACCATAAGTTTATTTTCGAAGTCTGTGTCTGTTTTGTAAATAAGTTCATTTGTATCAGTTTTTTAGATTCCACATATAAGTGATGTCATATATTTGTCTTTGTCTGACTCCCCATTTTGAATTCGTTCATTCATTATTTTATTTAATAGCCTGTACTGAACATTTATCACACACCGGGCCACTTGGTAGATACTTGATTCTATCATGGCTTCCACCCTCAAGGTACCACTGTCTCCTGGAGGAGTAGGGAGAGAATAGGAGGAAAAACAGAAATACACAATTTTATCACATTAACTTAATGAAGGAAATGCCTCCCCCCAAATATATGTCTCTGGAACAGATCTGTTATCAATAAGGAAGAAATCCAGGCCTTGGAAAATGTGATAACAGAGAGTAAGCCGTGATTTGGGGAAGGGCTACTTACTCATGTCAGACACTCCTCTCAGCAGTGCCATCTCTGCATAATTATCTCCGATGTATAGACAAGGAGGGGAAGCTCTGGGATGGTAAGAATATTCCCCAGGTTACACTGGGGGAATGTGGCATAATCAGGACCTGTGTTTGTCAGAACCCAGAGCAGAGCTTTTTTGAATGTACCACCTTATTTCCATAGTTGAGAATGAGATAAAGAGAAGAAAGGAAAATCCACATGTGAAGAAAATTTAACTTAGAAAGTAACACCTCTAATGATTACTGCTGAGGTTTTAGAAATTCATTTCTGTGGTATTGGATAGAGTTTAGTGATTTTCAGGATGAGTAGATGGCCTGGTCAAGACCAGATGGATGATTTCCTCTTACAAGGCCTGAAAGGACCCTGTAATGAGATTCCACCCCAGCTAAACTAATGCTTAGTTTACCCAAAGGGGACCCTGTTATCATGTAGGATGCTAGATTTTGTTAAGAGCCTTAAACCCAGAAACACAGATGAAATCAAGGGACTCAGAAGATTACACACTTCTATCCAGGTGTTGAGTTGTCATAGAATACCTGAGTATGTGGCTTTTCCCTGGCTGGTGTGTCTATCCTCCCACTCTGAACATCATGATAAGTTGGGGCTGGAGTTAACGTTTAACAGTCTGTCTGTCTGTCTGTCTGTCTGAAGTTGCTAGAAGTGGTAGGAATCCAAGGATGTGGGACTCAGTTATGCTACAGTAACAAATAAGACTCCCAAATCTCAATGTTTATGATAATAAGGGTATATTTCTCACTCCTATGCCCCACAAAGGCTCAGCTGCTACTCTGTTCCATATCTCCATACTGAAACCAAGCTGATGGAGTAGCCTCTTCTGGGAACATTTCCTGTCATTGAGGCAAAGGGAAAGAAAGATGGGAAACCACGTTCTTAGTGTCACTTCTGCACAATTTTCATTGGCCAAGTGAGCCCATGGCTACTCTGGAGTTCAGCAGTGCAGGCTTTTATTCTTTTTTTTTTTTTTTTTTTTTTTTGCGGTACGCGGGCCTCTCACTGTTGTGGCCTCTCCCGTTGCAGAGCACAGGCTGTGGATGCGCAGGCTCCGCGGCCATGGCTCACGGGCCCAGCCGCTCCGCGGCACGTGGGATCTTCCCGGACCGGGGCACGAACCCGTGTCCCCCACATCGGCAGGCGGACTCTCAACCACTGCGGCACCAGGGAAGCCCAACATGTATTTATTCTTTTTCAAATTCTTTTCCTGTTTAGGTTGTTACATAATATTGAGCAGAGTTCCCTGTGCTCTACAGTCAGCACTTTCTACCATTCCTTTATTTAGTGTTCATCTCACTAGTCTGGGACTTTTATCTCTCCCCCAACACGCCATCCTGCCCCCCACCCCCAACCCCAGCAGTGCCCTCTTGCATCTTCCTGCAGCGCCCTACCCAGCTCTGCCACTCAAGTGAGAGTCTCAGTCTCCGAAATTCTCTCTTCTCCACTATCAAAATTTCCATTCAATTCCCTTGGTTTGGGGACTTAACAGCAATACCCGAGGAATCTGTAGATAGACTAATTCAGACAATAGTGTGAGAGACTGGTAACCAGTCAATATGTTAACCTTTTCTAGGAATATTTGCATTTCAAAGCTTTTCCAGGACAATGCTTCGACTAAGCACATACTGCCATAATAGTGGAATATGAGGCAGTGTGGCTTGCCAGTGGGGGAGCTCTTTTGTTAGGGGGACTTTTCTGGATTATTCCCAGTCCCTTCTAAACAACCTGTATTTATCATACCCTCCAGTATTTGCTGGCACCCAGCTTGACACACAATTCAAGCAGCTGGGAAGCTGATGGCTTCTGCATAGTATTCGGCTACTTTCAGCCAGATAGTGTGAATTTCAAGTGCCTATGCCAGCATGGCCAGGAAGAAGCTAGTAATTATAACACTGTACATTTCATCAGGCTTCACGATGAGAAAATCATGAGCTGCTAAGCACTTGCATATGGATTAACAGAGTTAATCCTTAAAAAGTCCTTGATGGGGGCAGGCCAGGTTTGTTACCCCCATTTCATGAATGTGGGAACTGAGATTCAGAGACGTTAAGTGACTTATCTAAGTCACACAGCTAGTTAGTCTCCGTATACCTATTCTGGTGCATTTCCTTCATGTAGTGCTGCTCCTTCATCCTCTGGAACTGCATGGACTGTGGGCACTTGGGGTTTGGATCGGGCAGGGCAAAAGTAGAAGTTGGTAGGGGACAATGTCATCAGTCAAAGCCCCGGATATTCAGCCCCACCCCCACCAGGCCAGCGCTTTGCAGCTGGGCATCACCTCAGGGTGGGGGTGGGGGCGGAACAGGGCCAGGGCCTTGTTTTCTATATTGGTATTCTGCATCTGTGTGGGTATTGATTTCCTTCTCAAGGGTTCCAACTGCCTTTTATCTAATTATGTCACTAATCTTCATCCCAGCCCTTTGAGGATTTGTATCCCTGTTCTGTAGAGGTGCAGGTTTCCAGGGTTACCAGAAATCCATAGATTGAAGCCTTTCTCTGGCTTTCTTGTCAAAGTCCTTATCAGTGGAAATCTTACTTTCCTCCACCTTTGTTTTCTGGATGGTGTGTCTCTCACAACTTTTCTGTTTTATTTCTTCTTGCAGTAAATTTGTTAAGAATAATCCTTGTGAACTGATGAGGATGATTATAATTTTTGTGACTTTCTGTGTGAATAAAAAAAAGGAAAAAGAATAATCCTTGAGAAGCTGCTTGGTGCAGAAGAGGATGTAGAATAAATTACAAACCCTGTGTCCTCGGTGACAGTTAAAAGAAACCCAAGAGGGCTTCCCTGGTGGCGCAGTGGTTGAGAGTCCGCCTGCCGATGCAGGGAACGTGGGTTCGTGCCCCGGTCCGGGAAGATCCCACATGCCGTGGAGCGGCTGGGCCCGTGAGCCATGGCCACTGAGCCTGCGCGTCCGGAGCCTGTGCTCCGCAACGGGAGAGGCCACAACAGTGAGAGGCCCGCGTACCGCAAAAA
>RJWK010060561.1:0-13306 GCA_004363435.1 Platanista minor
GCGTGCGCACACACACCCCCCCCCCCACGGACACGCGTGCGCACACACACGCACACGCCCCACACACACACACGGGCGCGCGTGCACGCACACACACACACACACACAGAGGACGTTGTTGGAGTCGCGCCGGGGGGCTGAGTAGATGGTGGATGGACAAATTTCTTGCCTGTCGGTGTGCAGGGTGGGTGGAGGCCTGGGGCCCCCATCACCTATAGTGATGAAACATGGGCCTCGAGTAAAGAGGCCAGGCTGCCAACCAGGAGAGGCAGTGAGGGAGCTTCCGACGAGCACAGTTATTTTATCCAATGCCACCCAAAGGAAGGCTAGGATAACATGCTCTGACTTTGGGGAATTTATAAACTAGGCAAAGAACAACCGATAAGCATAAGGCAGCTTCTGGGTTCAGGGTTTCAGGCAACGTGTGAGGAGAAGGTGAAGAAAGCAAAGAGGCAGAAAGGGTCCCAAACCGTAGACCCTGGTGCTGGCCGTGTGATGGTTTTATCTGATCCAGGAACAAAACAGAGACAACTCTTCCATGTCAGAGTTTTTATTCTAGCGCTATTTCTGTCAAAGAAAACTGAACTCAAGGGAAAACTGAAAGAGAATCCAACAGAAAGCAACTGAGGACAGGCAGAGTGAACCAAAATAATGAAAGAGGCCTTTATTGCATCATGCCTCAAAACAGAATGAAGAGACAGGCCCCAGCCCTCCGATGCCTCCCTGGTTTCCAGGCCTGGGACTCCCCAGAGGCAGACTTCCTCTCCGGCCCATTGTTGCTTCAATCCAGCCCCAGGGCACTGATCTTATCTCTTCAGGTTTATTCATTTGTTTTCCTATCTCTAAAATGCACCTTTGTGTAGAATCTGGGCATGGCTGCAAAATTACCCCATGCTCAGCAGTGTCTGCACTAATCATGGCCCCTCCCTCCTACTCTCCCACCTGGGGCCATCAGCACACCTGCGCCCTTGTCATCAGGCGGCATCCTTAGCACCACAGCAGGGTAAAAAATAGAAAGGCACAAGTAGGGTATAAAGACCAGTGCTATTTTGGCTTTGACCAGACCGGCAGAAGAAAAGGATCCTTCAAGGGAGAGGGCCTTCCACTAAAAGGGAAACAACCAGGAAACAAAACAAAACAAAATCAAGAACGCTGGAATAATCAATCACTCAATATTGTAGCAGTCTGTTTCTTAGCTAAACTCTGTTTTGTTTTCAGTACTACATAGATCGGGGTTGGGGAGAGATGGAGATGGGTGTGTTTGTATCCTGGACTGTGCGATTTGTGCAAATTCCCAGGTAAACTGAGTCAGTTAACCAAAGAAATAAGGAAGAAATAGAAATGGTTGTCCCAGGGTAGGCCTGCCTTTACAGATGTCACATTTCAAAGTCACGTTTGCTGTCACTACAATGAGAACTCGGTCATGTCTGGGGCCACTGCCTCATCCACTGGGCAAAACCAAACATCGGACGGAGAAATGTGCTGTAGCCACACTGGGGGGAAAGTGTGCCATTGCTGATGCTTTACATAATCTGAGAATGTGTCCCAGTGTTAAACCTTTCAAACGCTCTACTTATATTAGATGGGCTTGAGAAGTAGGGACATCTGTGGGACTAAAATAAAACAGTCTTTCCCTTGTCCTGGAGAACAAAGCCCCGAAACTAAAGAGCCAAGTCTTGGTTATCAGAAGGCTTATTATCTGCTCTCTATCTAACGTTACTCTGGGGCTAGCTTTGGGCCCCTCTGTCCATCTTTCAGCCAGAGAGCAAGAGAACAGAGCCCAACCTTACAATTCATCTAAGCAACACGTAACTGAGATGGCAAATCTGCAAAAGACCCAAAATTAGACCAACTCAAAGCAAGCCTCTCGTCCCCTCCACACACAGACAGCACCTTGGAGAGGCAAATAGTAGTGCCTTTCAGATGCTCTCTGCTTCACTGCCCCCCACGCTGAGAAACGACTGGGTCGGAACTGGACTCCGGTCGTTGCTGTGATCAGGGAGGGCTGCCTTTCCCTGGGTCTCAGGATATGTGCGTGGTAACTTTCCAGACATTTATTGCCACAGTTCAGCCCTGTGCTGCCAAGGTCGGAGCCAACAAGGGCGTCTGAAAATGTGCAAAAGTGAGTTCTCGCTGACTGCTTGGCCCAGGCCTAGCCTGAGGGAAGAGAACCAGACGTTCTCCTGCCAGAAGCCAGTCCCCAACTTCGTGGAAACTGGGGATCATTTCTGATGTCCTTCTCACTCTGCCAAGGTTCAATGCAGCTGCAATCACGCTACCTCCAATTCAAGTATGTCCTTGATCCTAAGATCTTGGAGGCAGCCGGCTCTTCTTTCTCTCTTTCTTTCTTTCTTTTTTTTCTGGTTGGGCCACACAGCACGTGGAATCTTAGTTCCCTGACCAGGGATCAAACCCGTGCTTCCTGTAGCGGAAGCGTGGAATCTTCACCGCTAGACCGCCAGGGAAGTCCCCGGAGAAGTCTGGTTCTTAATCATTAAATGCGTATTAATAAAAACCAGTGTGATATACCATATCATGATATATTTATCACAATAGTCCAAGAATAGTATGTATTAATAGAAGGATATTATATTAGCTATATATTACTAGTCTATTACTAATTAATGTTAATTATATTAACTACAGGTATAGCTAATTATATTAACTCTACTATAAGGTAGGAGTAATATGTTAATATAAGAATATTCTATAAATACTCGGTTCCTCTGCATTTGTGAAAATTGGCGCAAGCTGCAATGGTAGGTGCCGTGCTGCTCTAACCAGATGCCGACTGTTGGCACCCCTGGCTGACAGCTCAGCTCCCAGCCCCCCTCCAGGAACTGCTCTCGGCCGAAGCCGCCTACCTCAGCGTTTCCTGCCCTCTTCCTGGGGACGACCTGCGTCCAAATAACTGGGTGATGTGCAGTATGAAGGCTTGGCCCCTGACCCCAACGTGGGCCCACTGTGTAAGACATGGGGCTCCCTGTGGGGCAGGCTGGGACCATCTCCCTCGGCCCCATCCTGCCTTCTCCCCCTTCAGCTGTTACTCCTGAGAGCACTTCATGTTAATCTTCATCTCAGAGTCCGCTTCCCGGGGAGGTTAATGGGCAACCTTTGGTCCAGCAGGTGTCTGCCTGACCACGTGCACGGTGGGCCCAGTGCGGTCATGGTGGAGCGCTGATGGTGTCTGGGACAGGCTGCTGGCGGTGACTCTTCCGCTGGTGGTGACTGGATGTCACAGGCACAGAAGGAAGGCTCAGTATATCAAGTGTTTGATAAACTTGGGAGACATAAAGTATAATGACAATGCAATCAGGCCATTGTTAGATGCTGTAGAGTCTTTGGAAAGACTGAAAGGGATCACTCAGCCGTTAAAGGCTGGGTACAAGACCCTAAAGTGATTGTTGGCAAAATGTAAAGAGACTCTGGTGTCCTGCAGCTGAGGAGCAGGGGAGGTGAGCACCAGGCTCGGGATTAAACAGAGACTAACCTGAGAAAGCTGAGCTCTCACTGGGGCAGACTGCTAAGCCGGGAGCAGGGAGCTGCCAGGGAAAGCACGGCATCCTCAGTCATAAGGTGAGGACGTTTCGGGGATGCACTTGGGAATCTTAAATCCCAGATTCTTTTGAACCTCCGGGCTGCCAGAGGTGACCCCTCCCGCTTTGAGGCTACTGCACCTTCCCCTTGAAAACACCAAAGGGGCCTCTTCCTTGTAAGATGACACAAGCCCCTCTCTGGATCTGCCCTCCCCTCCCCTCTGGCCACCCCTGACCATGAGCAGGGCTGAGTCACAGCACAACCTGCTGGGGGTGCTGGGAGAAGCTGGCTAAAGGCAGGGGCTGGCGTCGGGAGAGGACACACGGGGCTGGCTGTCCAGGGAGCCGTGTGTAAAGTCGGATAAGGAGGTGCGAGGAAGGAGGCGGGACCTTCCAGGCTGTAAAGATCTGACGCGTGTTGAGGCCCCTGGAGGCGTCACCGACGTGCTGTTGGACGTTGGAAGAAGTGATGGTTGGCAATGAGTAAAGTAACAAGGCTCGATTTGCAAGAGCACACGGTGGCAGGGAGGATGGAAGGCCCAGGAAGTGGGTCTGCCTGAGCGACTCTGCCAGGCGATGCCAGAAAGCGCGTCGATGACCACAGTCTGTAGGAGGGACCTCGGGGGTCTCTGTCCACGACAGCGCTGAGGAGGGCGTGGCGGCCCTGAGAAGCTCGGGAGCCACTCTCCTCTGCAGGCAGGGCTGACCCCAAGGGGGGTGTGAAGTGCAGGGAACAAGGTGACGAGAGGCCAGGTGACAGTGCTTCACCCTCGGCGATGGTGATGATCGTACGAGTGTCAGGATTGGAGAGGCAGCCGGGGGCCTGGGCTTCGGGCCACGGGGATGACAGTAGACTGTGGTGACACCGAGGCAGAGTGAGGGACAGTGGACAAGAGCTGCACAAGCCCGGGCCCCACGACCGGAGACACCAGGGAGGGACAAGCAGGAGGCGAGGGACCGCGGCCCCAGGAAAGAGTCACGATCCTTGTACCCATTTTCCAGACCTGAGCGTCCCTGTAGCCCATTGCCTAAAGAAGGGCCTGTCTTCTTTATCCAGAGGGGTGGGATAGGGAGGGTGGGAGGGAGGGAGATGCAAGAGGGAGGAGATATGGGAACATATGTATATGTATAAGTGATTCACTTTGTTATAAAGCAGAAACCAGCACACCATTGTAAAGCAATTATACTCCAATAAAGAAGTTAAAAAAAAAAAAAGGGCCCGGTCACCGATGAAGACCTAAGGGACCTGTGGCCACTGAGCGCTGGGGAAATGGGGGTGCCCAAATATCCGAGGGTGGCTACTTGGTTGAGTGCTGGGGGTCCCGAGTCAGGGCCGTGCCAGCGGGAGTGGAGAGTGACACGCCGGCGGAAAACAGATACACACTGGTGAGCTCCTAGACCCCAGCGGGGCCAGAGTGCCGGCACTGTGTCACCAAGTGACCACGAAGCCAGAAGTGCCCAGCACGGGCTGAGTTCCATCAGCTCCACCAAGCCGTCAGGGGTGAGCCCAGCAAGCCATCGTCACACGTACAGTGGCCGTGGCCTGAGCGAGGCCAGAGGGCCCAGGTGAGCCATGGGGCAGGTGGCCCCCCATGGCCAGCTGGTGAAGGGTCAACTCAGCTCGGGACCCTTGTGAGCCAGAAGCGGCTGCTGAGGCCCAACAGCCAGGCCCAGGGCTGGTGCTGAGGATGGAGCCGGCAGGTGAGCACCGAGGCCAGAGGAGACGCTCGCTGAGAGTGTGAGAATCTAGAAAGAGGGCAGCTGTTGTCGCCTGCAGGGCCGCAGCTGTGCTGCCACCACCTTCTGGAAAGTTCCCCCAGGACACGCGGCCCGCCAGGCTCAGGAGGGGAGGCTCTTCATAAATTTACTCAGCGACAACGTTCAACAGTTACCGTGCGTTTGCCGTCGATCAGGGACTGGTCTTCGGTGACATCAAAGGCCAAGACCTAAGTCCCTTGTTCAAAAAGTAAGAATTTCAAGGCAGCAGCTGCAGAGCACGAAACCACACCGGGCATGGATGATCCGCCCCTGAAGCAGGCCCTGCACGGCCTGTTCTCATGACACTAGCTTCTAGCCATGGAGACAATTAACGTGTCAATTACAGTGAATTATTTTATTGCAGCTGTGAGAAGTGTTATGTTGGAGAAACGCAGGCTGGTCCCTATGCAAACTTATAAGGGACTCAGACCCTCTGGGCCGGGGGGCCGTGTGTGCGGGCTTCCGGGGGCAGAGTTTGCAGGGACAGAGACTTCAGGGATTTGAGAGCCATGGCCCTCACTCCGACGCCTCACCACACCGTGAACTGCTCACCTGACAACTGGCCAGCAGCGGGTCTTATTCGAAACCATCTCCAAGTCAGAGAAAACGGGCCACAAACACATGGATTCCCCCAGATGCCACACAACACACTTCCTTCACAGAGAAATGGCTCCAGAAAAAAAAAAAAAAATCATTAAAAGAAAAAAATGTTGTTAAAATAAAGTGAATGGAAACATAAGAAGGTCCTTCACTGGCTTAAGAAAATAAACCAAAATGCAAAATATTCTGAGAAACACATTAGGGAATTAGAGGGGATCAAAAAGTCCACCACAGGGCCAGTTATATGTTGGGTTCAGAAACGGGTTTAATTCTGCACCGACAGCACGGAGGCCTCAGTTCCATCCCCCGCACTCCAGGTCTGAGAAAGTCATTTCAGCTTTCTGTTCTTTGCCTGAATAATGAAAAAAAATGCTAATCTGTCATTCTGGATTGCATGAGTATGATGAGGACGACTCTTTCCGGGGACTTTGAGCTATAGCTCTTCTGGAAACACAAGCACCACGTTTACTCAGGACGAGGTAACCTCAGGTCAGCGCCCACCACTCGGCCACACACACTGCGGAGAATGCAGACTCCACCCGACTGCGCTGTGACACAGGCAGCTTTTCCTGAGACCCCAGACCTTCACAGGTAGCCACGGCCCCCGTTGGGCGGGGCCTGCGTGACGTCTTGTCTCTTCCTTTGCCCACCCTTCAGTCAAGCCCACCTGCCCTCCACGACCACAGGGGCAGACGTCAGTTTTCCCATTTTGCAAGATGTATATAATTATTTAGTACACGAGAAATATAGTATTTCATATGCATCGTGAAAGGGTAGATTATCAAATGTACTGGGAAAACTACTGACCTAGCTGGAAAAAATTCGAGTAAGCTTGAAGTAAGCCTTACGAGTAATAAAAGAAATTTAGATAATTATATAATTTTCATGAAAAGCCCTTTCTGAGAACAACACCAGACTCACAGACATAGAGAACAGACTTGTGGTTGCCAAGGCTGGGGAGGGCTGGAGGGGGAGTTTGGGATGAGCAGACGAAAACCAGTATATACAGGATGGATAAACAACAAGGTCCTACTGTAGAGCACAGGGAGCTGTAACAATATCCTGTGATAAACCATCATGGAAAAGAATATGAAAAAGTATATGTATATGTATAACTGAGTCACTTAGCTGTACAGCAGAAATGAACACAACACTGTAAATCAACTAGACTTCAATAAAATTAAAAAAGGAACAAAAGTAACACCAAAGGCAGAGATTATAAAATAAATCAACAGATCTGACTACATACAATAAATTCCATAAATCCCATAAACCCCATAAGCAAAATTAAACGTCACTTAACAAAGCAGGACAATATTTGCCATATATATTCCAGATAAAGTACCAATATCCTTTATATATAAAGAGCTCCTGAGAGTCAGTATGTGAAAGACAAATTCTCTGTCTACCAATTCCATTTCCTGAAATCCATCTTATGGAAGCAAGTCTAGAAGTGATCATGGCAGTACTTGCCCATTGAAGTCCCATGGAGTTAGGTGGCCAGCGACTCCTCCCCACTTAGGAGAGAGGGACCCAGCCGAGGGTCACCGGGAGGGATGCTTATGGGGGCGACACTGCATGCATTGCCAGTTCCTGGAGGAAGGGGGTCTGGAGAGCTGAAGAGGGCATCCAGTAAAGGGGTACCATACCAGGAGGAGTGCTCAGATCTGAAAACAAAGGCCCCACTCTGGGGGCCCAATAAAAAACTGTAGCCCTCAGGGAGCAGAGCCAGGAAGACTGAGAATCACCCTCCACACCACCCCCCGACCCTGGTTAGCGTTTGCATCACCCTCTTTTCAAGTTCAGTAGCGTAAAGCTGAGAAAGATTGTTACCCAAGCTTTCATTCTCAGAAAGCGGTGAACAGATCCAACCCAGGTCTTCTGTGTTAAGTTCCCTGCTGTTCGGGTCTGGGTTTCTTTCTTGGCACCTTTGCTGATGTTTCTGCCCCTTGCTTTCTCCCACGACCAGGGTAAAAGGTCCTTCCGTGGCGACGGTCGATGTGGCAACCTGCAAACCAGGCTTGGGAGGGGCAGGCTCTCGTGGAAGCGTTTCCCAATGTCACAGTCTCCGGACTGTGTCTGCTGACAGTTTCCAGAAAGTATCCGAGAGGTCTGGAGGCTGAGAAGGGGCTCTGTGTGCCAGGGTGGGGTCTCTCCCAGCTTCTCTGCGTAAATTTCCCTTCCTAAATTACAGGTCCTGCCAGCAGGTTGTGAACAGAGACCAGTAACATAAGAGGTGATTTGGGGGTACACAGAGGCCTCCCCAGTTCTTTAAAAGTCAGTTCCTTTTCGTTTGTCTGTTCTTACCGGGAGGTGGAAAGTCAGGCTTTGAGGACCTCGAGGGTCTCAGCAGAGCCTTTGGGAATCAGTATTTGTCAGGATTCAGTTACCTGGTCGGAGCCCGTGGACTGAGTTATTAAAAGATTGAAAAAACCTTCTCCAGACTTGGGAAGATCACAGAGGTGGGGGGTAGATTTTGTGTCCCCTGCCCTTTACTTCCTCTCTGACCCTCGCACCTGACCTGAGCTGGCGGGGTTCACGGTAAGTCACATAAACGTGGATGTCCCGCTATCTGGTGTCCCTCCTTCTGGGCCAAGCAGACATTTTCTTAAAGAGCCAGGGTGTGATTTTTCTAGGCTCTGTGGGGTCAGATGGCCTCTGTCACAACCGCTCAGCTCTGCCGTTTGAAAGTAGCCACCGACAATCCCCAGACACGTGGGCGTAGCTGTGTTCAAATAAAACTTTATTGACAGGATATGGCTGGACTTGGCCCCCTGGCCATGGTTTGCTGACCTCTGTCCCAGTCCAAACTCCTGGACCTCACATTCTGTTTTTCCACTTATTCCATCTCTTTTTCTTTCTTCTTCCAAGTTTCATGTAACTTCTGTAATATAAACAGCCCACCAACAACCAAAAGGGAGAAATTTGGGGGTTGAACAATTTGGTACCTGGCGAACCTGAATACACCCCTTCCTCTGGATTCCTGTTCCCGGGGTGGGTACTTATGGTTGTCTTTAAAGGTCTATTTTGCATTTCCCAGTCTATCTGAAGTGGCTGGTGCTGCATGAGGAGATGGGGCCCAGGGGCTAATTTTGCAAGGCAGTGTCCTGAGCTGGATTCTCTTTGTGGCCAAGTATTAAGAGCATTTTTACCCCCTGCTTTTAGCTACTGTTTGCATTAAATGTGCAAGGGCAAGAAGGGAGCCATTCTAATCCCTGCAACACCCTCCCATTGCCTATAAGCCCTGCTGCTCATAAAGGCTGCCATCACCCTAGCTGAGTGGTGTCCCCAAGTATTTGAGCGGCAGCAGCAGGGACGTCGCTGTCGAGTGCTCTTCCTGGAACACCCGCTGTGCCGTCCGTTCGGGGCTGTGAAACGGTAGGTGATGCCTGGCGTCGATGTTCTCACGGAGTCGTGGGTCCTTTCCAACACAGCGTGACATGAAACGCTGGCTGGGACCCCCAGAGGAGTGAGCACCTGGGCTCTGCCTCATCCACAGACTGTTCCAGAAACTGTCCGTCATTTCAGTTATTTGCAGTAACAAAGCCACTGCATTTGTTAGGAAACACCAAATACATCTTTCCGCCCCCCGCCCCCCAAGGTAATGAATATCCAGCTTGAAAAGGAAAGAATGCAGGACATCTCCCCCAGCGGTCAAGGGCCAAGAAAAGTAGGCTACGTTCTTTCTCTTGCCTCCAAATAAAATCTTGGACAAGATGGCAGTGGCCTCGAGCGGGCTCACCAAAGCTGTTTTGATTTGCCAGCATTCTTCTCGGAGAACTGATTTGTAGGTTAAAAGTATGCAGTGTACGAGAGCGGGAATCATTTATTTCTTGACTGACCTTGGGCCTTGATTTATCTCAAAACCGAGAGAATTTTCCTCTTGGTGAAGCAGGGCTAATTCTTTCAGTCAGTCCTTGAAAGCTCCCTGCCATCAAAAACAAGCCATATGCTGAACGCACAGAAACAGAAATTTCAGGAAGGTGTCGTGGGGAGTAGCAGGGAGGGAAGGAGATGCGAGAAGAAAAAGAGGCTGGAAGATCTAGGAGAAAGGATGCTTAGCTAATTATGCACGTTTCAAGATGGTAAAGCAAGCCCAGTTTGGGGAAGGACGAATGTGGTCCTTGCCCCGCGGCCCGCGAGCCCTCCCTGGTCCCCTCGCTGGCTGACCTCCCCCTGACTCGGGGAGGGGAGAAGACTGAAGCCCTGTGTCCTCGCGGGCAGGGCCTTCCTGTGACCCGCCGGGGACCCCGCAGCCCCTTTCCCACAGCCCTCCCCTAGAGCCCTGCTGCAGCTCTCCGTTTATTTGTTCAGGTGAGTAAACTCTGTATCGAATGCTGGTTTCTCAGTTGCTTTTAATTAGGCTTCTGGGCTCCACTCTTTCATCTTAGTGGAATCTGCGTCACTTTTCTCCAGCTATTTTTGGTTCTAAAGCCCTGGGTTTGCTTTCATTCGGCTAATTGAAGGCACACAGGAAAGGAGAAAGGGGATAATCCCCATCACTCGATGTTTCTTAAGGTTGTGATAAACCACACGTTTTTTTAGCGACAGAAAATCGCTTTCAAAATGTTAACTCTGCAGCCTCTTCCCTGAGGGGTCGGGGTGCCAACCCACCAAGGCTCCAAGCGAAGGTCATGTGGGCTCCTTGGAAGCCCTGAATTCCAGGGAGAAGGTGGGCGGGCAGGTGACACGTCCGATGTGGCCAAATAGCCCCTGCATGACTTTCCCTTTCCGGCCACTCAAGCCCTTGGGCTCTGGCTGAGATCCTTGAATGATACATTCGCAAAGCTCTGGGTGAAGTCTCAGGCTGACACCTATTAACATCAGAGAACAGCGGGGATGGCAATGACCTTGAAATGTCCCTTGAAATGAACAGCCAGCTGCCAGGTGCTTCTTTAATCTCAGAAAGGGCAATATATGTATGTATTTGTGTGTGTGCACATATATATTAGTATAATTTTATTAAATCTTACTAAAATTAAAAGATGATAAATATAAAAAGATCTTTTTTTTTGCCCTTTGGACCAAAATATTCTCTGAAAACTATATTCATGAAGTATGTATAATTTGTTGTTTTTACCAAGGCTATTTAGTAAACTTTAGATCTTGTTAGAGTAAAAAAAAATAGGTTTATGTAAGGCAAATATTTAGATTTATCACTGTTATTCTATTTTTATAATTGATAGATATGATTATGGGTGCTCTATATAGTTTCTACAAAATGGAAAAAATAAAACACTCTTTTGTTACCAAAAAAATAGAAATCATACTTACATTTATATCTTAATATACTGTTGTCCCCCCAAGTCCATTCCAGGAGACAAAACAGTACAAACAACCAACTACTTTTTTTTTTTTTTTTTTTTGTATAATGTTGGGTTTATGTGAGACTTGATATCTTTTTTTTTTTTTTTCCAACTACTTCTAACTTAAGAAATAAAGTACTTACATGGATCCAAGACAGTCAATTGACAATAAATTCAAGTTTCATGTTAAAGTAGCCTTCATAAGACAACAAATGGGACAAATAGTTGCAATTCATCCACAAAGAGGGGATATAACTAATACCTAAATAGCTCCCACAAGTCCACAAGAAGAAGACCAAGATCCAGTAGAAAATGGGGAGAAGGACACTTTACAGACAAGATCACAGACATTTAAATGCATGAGAAGATGCTCAACCTCACTCGCAATGAGTAAAATGCAAATTAAGCTAGACTGAGATTTCATTATCCAACCCCCAGTTTGTTTGTTTAAACAAAACGGGTAACATGGTATGGTTGCAAAAGGAGGGAGTAGGTCGCTTACGAAAAGCTGATGGGAACGCACGCAGTTTTCAGCTTCTGTGGGGAGTCTGGCCACAGATATTAAAATTATAAATGCAAATGCTCTTTGACCCGAAGTTATTTTTCTAAAAATTTATTCTATAAAAATATTCATCAGGGGAGAAATAAAATATACACAAGGTTGTTCATTGGCACTGGCTGCAATAGCAGAAGATTAGAAGCAACCCAAAGTTCATCAATAAGGGTCTGGTTAAATAATTTTGTTATAACCCTGTGATGGAATATTATACAGCTGTAAAAAATGAGGAATCCGTATTAAACAATCCCCACTACATATTATTAAGTGGAAAAAAAGTAGTGTCTGTAATACATTATGACTTGCTAATAATAGGAGATAAACGTAGATGATAGCGGCAAGGAATAAAGGCAGAGATAACCAGTGTCTGGCACCTACTGGGTTTGTGTTTGTTTGAAATAATATAAAATAGCTCTGGAAGGATATATAAGAAATATTTATGTGCCTGCCCAAGGATTAGGTGTACCGGAGAACTAGGTTGGAAGAATTTTCATCATATACGCTATTATTGGTTAAACTGTGTCCCCCAAAGATATGTTGAACTTTTATCCTATGAATGGGACCTTTTTTGGAAATAGGGTCTTACACTGAACATGTAATCAAGCTAAAACGAAATCATACTGGATTGGGTGGCTCTAATCCAATGTGACTGTTGTCCTTATTAGAAGGAAAAAGACACACACACACACACACACACACACACACACACACACACACACGGAGACAGTCGAGAGGAAATGAAGGTAGACCTTGAGAAGGACGTGTCTACAAGCCAAGGAACCCCAGAGGTTGCCAGCAAACCCCCAGAAGCCAGGAGGGAGGCCTGGAACAGAGCCTGCTCCCAGACCTGAGAAGGAGCAACCCCGTTCAACACCTTGATTTCAGCTCCCGCCTCCAGGCTGTGAGACAGTTCATCTCTGTTGTTCTAAGCCACCCAGTTGGAGGTGCTTTGTTACAGCAGCCCCAGGAAACGAATGCACACCCTCTGTAATTTTGGAATTTTGAACCGTGTGAATGTAATATCTGTTCAAAGAAATTAAAAAGTAGATTGAAAATTTTTTGGCCAAAAGTAAGAAGAAATATAAAGTAGGTTTTCTTATACCATGGCTCTGGTGTAATTTCTAAAATCATACAGAATTTCACAAGATATATGGGGAATTCGTTTCAATGGAGTCAACCACACTTAGGCAAACAGTGTGAAAATGAAAGAACTAAACCAGCAGAAGCCGAGGGGATGTGGGACTCCGGCCCTCTGTGCCGCTGTCCCTGAACGCCCGCCCCGAACTGAGACTCAGCTACGGATAGACTGGCTCTTTTTCCATCTTGCCTTCTTACCACACTTTTTTTTTTAAAAAGAAAGAAGGTGCCCCTAGGTTCTTCACGACATTTCTTTTTCTCTTAGATTCCATATATATGTGTTAGCATACGGTATTTGTCTTTCTCTTTCTGACTTACTTCACTCTGTATGATAGACTCTAGGTCCTTCCACCTCACTACAAAGAACTCCATTTCGTTTCTTTTTATGGCTGAATAATATTCCATTGTATATA
>RJWK010060562.1:0-13309 GCA_004363435.1 Platanista minor
ATGCTCAAAAACATTTGTTAAATAAATGAAAGAATAAACGATGCTGGATATTTTAAAAGGTAGTCTCTAGAAATACTGTAACATAACTGGTGGTGGTTCCACTACTATATACATTTGTCAAAACTTATTGCATTATACACTTAAATGGGTAAATTTCATTATACGTAAATTATGCTTCAATAAAGCAGATTGAAAAATAGTTTTGATTCTTAGTAAAATGAAAAAGAAGCTCCCAGTAATACATTTAATCACTATGGCATACTGAGAAGACTTTTCTATCACTAGAAAGGGAATCTAGTACAATTAGGTCATCCATTGCAGAAAGATTAAGTTTCTAGTTCAACCAAGATAATGTAACAACTTGGCTCAGCATTTCTTTAATTGATTTACTCTTTCCTCTCTGCTGCTCCTTTTATTGAGAATACTTCAAGCAAATTTTAATTTTAAACATGACTTACTAAATTTTCTAGGAAATTGGACTTCAATGGCACTGTCATATTGGCCATGTCCATAAAGCACAATGGACAGGAAAGAGCATATTGTTTTATAGTCCCAAATAGTCACATATAGTAACCTCAATCAGCCATGTTAACATGGACAGAAATTCCACATTAATGACATGAAGTCTGGAGTAAGAAGATGCCTTCAGATGCTATTTTTAATTTTCTGAGGGTTGGGGGTGAGATGATTTCAGTAATCATGTTTATATGTCATTTTCTTAAGTTGTCAAACCTTAAAACTGTATGGCTACAAAAAATATCGCTTATAATCACGTCATTGTAAATACAGAATGATATGTTGTTAAAATAATCAGATATAAGAATAAATCTTGACAGTTTTTATTTGCAAGAGCTACTTGCTTTTCTAGAGTATTAATTCCTTCTGATATTTCTTCTCATGCTAATAAGAAGGTAAAATACTGTATTGGGTCTTTCAAAAAACTGTAGAGTTATAACTTTCTTAAAATTGAGGGCAAAAAATTTATCACGGTGTACTGAATTCCTGGTTTGTTGGTGCTCCCATATTTTTGTTTTGTTTTAAAGCAGCAGAGCTATATAGTTTTCATAGCCTTAGTATAGTGCTAACCATCAATTAATGCCTGTTCACTAACTGAAGGTGAGCAAAATAGGCTGTCAAGTATTATTTTAAGAATAGCCATTAGGGGACTTCCATGGTGGTGCAGTGGTTAAGAATCTGCCTGCCAATGCAGGGGACACGGGTTTGATCCCTGGATCCAGGAGATCCCACATGCCATGGAGCAACTAAGCCTGTGTGCCACAACTACTGAGCCTGAGCTCTAGAGCTTGTGAGCCACAACTACTGAGCCCGTGTGCCACAACTACTGAAGCCCATGCGCCTAGAGCCCGTGCTCCACAACAAGAGAAGCCACCGCAGTGAGAAGCCTGTGCACCACAATAAAGAGTAGGCCCCACTCGCTGCACCTAGAGAAAGTCTGCACGCAGCCACAAAGACCCAATGCAGTCAAAAAAAAAAATTATAAAAAATAATTATAAAATTATAAAAAAAAAAGAATAGCCGTTAGGCACACTGAAGACCACATAGTCACCTCTTCCCAGTGGAGAAGCAAGGTTATTGCTGAAAGAGGCTTTAGAAATCTCAGTAAGATGAATATAGTTAAATGAAAACAAAACTGAGGTCGCGAGAGAGACGGTGGTGATTTGTTCAAGTTTATCTAGCAGAACCAGAAGATCTAGAATTTAGGACTTCTGCATTCTAGCTCATTTATCTTTCAAATACCTGATGGTGGCCCTGTGGATTCTTGACATCATCACATAAGCATTCACTCATTCAATAGTAAATAAATACTTATTACACATCCACTGTATGTCAGGTACTATCTTAAACATCTGTGATAAAATAGTGAAAGGTACATATACCATACTCTTGTAAAACTTAAAGTGGAGGAGAAGCAAATATGAATATGTAAACGATCAGTTACTAAATATCACTTTATCATAAAAATAATTACTGTAGCAAACTTTTTTTATTACTTATTCAGTTAATTACTACACATTCCAGACACTATGCCAGTGTTCACAGAACCTCATTTCATCCTCACTAGAACTCTCTAAGGTAGGTACTATTTATCCCTATGTTAAGGGTGGGAGAGGGAAGCTCCCTGAGGGTCGGTAAATTGCCAGGGGCACTTAGCTCTTTCAGTGTCCTGCCCAGGGGGTACAGGCAGGCCCCTGGGCCAGCACTGGGAACGTGAGTAGAGAAGAGGGCAGCTGTCTGCCCCGCCAGAGAGTGAATATTCACTTAAGCCACCAACTGCCCTTCCAGAGACCCTGTGGTTTTGCCCTTTGGTCCACAGACAAAACTTCAGTTTTTATTTTTGGTTTTGTGGGGTTTTTGTGTTTTTTCAAGGGTGAGGAGAGAACAGTCACCTAGTTAAGTGGTACAGTGTAAGGGATGGAAATTGGGAGTCAGGCTTTTTTTTTAAGATATTTTTCATGTGGATGATTTTTAAAGTCTTTATTGAATTTGCTTCTGTTTTATGTTTTGGTTTTTTGGCTACAGGTCATGTGGGATCTTGGGATCTTGGGATCCCCCCCAGGGATCAAACCCGCACCCCCTGCATAGGAAGGTGAAGTCTTAACCACTGCACCACCAGGGAACTCCCAGGCTGCTGCTTTTTTATTTATTTTTTTTTGCGGTACGCGAGCCTCTCACTGTGGTGGCCTCTCCTGCCGCGGAGCGCAGGCTCCGGACGTGCAGGCTCAGCGGCCGCGGCTCACGGGCCCAGCCGCTCCGCGGCATGTGGGATCTTCCCGGACCGGGGCGCGAACCTGTGTCCCCTGCATCGGCAGGCGGACTCTCAACCACTGCGCCACCAGGGAAGCCCCCACAGGCTGCTTCTTAAACTGACTTTGAAGCAATCTCCTTTACTGAGGCATTCATCCCTTCACCCCTGCTGCCCCAGATAATAATACACGTATGATAAATTGTGATCATTACATTTAAGGATTTGGGTATGTCTAATTATTTTTTGATTAATTATTAGAAATTAATAATACATTTGTGATATTAGCAGAAATAGAATTACTGTGCTAAAAGGGCATGACAATTTTCAAGATTATTGGTATGTTTTGCACTTTTGTATTTTTTTAAAATAAATTTTATCTATTTCTTTATTTTTGGCTGCGTTGGGTCTTTGTTGCTGCGCGCGGGCTTTCCTTAGTTGCGGCGAGCGGGGGCTATTCTTCCTTGCGGTGCGTGGGCTTCTCATTGCGGTGGCTTCTCTTGTTGAGGAGCACGGGCTCTAGACAGGCGGGCGGGCTTCAGTAGTTGTGGCACGTGGGCTCAGTAGTCGGGTCTCGCAGGCTCTAGAGCTCAGGCTCAGTGGGTGTGGCACACAGGCTTAGCTGCTCCACGACATGTGGGATCTTCCTGGATCCCAGGGATCGAACCCGTGTCCCCTGCATTGGCAGACAGATTCTTAACCACTGTGCTGCCTGGGAAGTCCTATATTTAAGATATTATTACCTATCCTGAAAATAATCTCCCTTTTGTCTTTTCTTTACATTTAAGTTTTAATCTAGCTAGATTTTTGTGATTTAGTCAATTTCTTATTTCTTTCTTTATCTCACTCCTCTTCCACACCCGTCTCTTTCTTCCTACCTTTCTCTCTCTCTCCCTGTCTCTATCCTGCTTTGTTTCTTTTCATATGTCTAACCTATGGTCTTGACAGCATTTACCATGAAGTCTGTCTATTCCCCAGTGTTCTCAATGCAAGTTCTATTTAAAATCAAGTTTCCACACATGTATAGGTTTGTTTCTTGATACTTTCATTTCTGTTCCATAGGTTACTTTGTCCACATTTGCACGAATAACCAGACTGCGTCAGTTCCTATATCTCTATATTAGTATTAGTTACCTAGTAGAACAACCTCCACTCCTCAACTTGTTCTTTCTTCTTTATAGTGACTTGGCTCTTTTCACCTCCATGTAAATTTAGAAATGGCATGTCAAGTTCGTGAACCCTCATGATATTTTGAGTGTTGGTTAGGTTTGTGTTTAATCTAGAGGTTGGTTTGGGAGAAATGAACATCTTTATGATTGTGAAGCAGTCTACGATCATGGTATTTTTCTGTCTTAATATCATACCAGGAAGCTCTATAGTGTTCTTTGTAAAGACCTCTTAAGGATTTCTTTCTAGGTACTTTATATTTTTTGATGGTATTGTAAGTGGCATCTTGAAAAAATTACATTTCTATTTGTTTGCCAGCATATAGGAATATAATTGACTTTTATATATTTCGTATCTACCAGTCTTACTAATCTATGACTTCTAATAATCTGAAGATTCTTTTGTATTTTTTTATGTAGGCAATGATAGCATCTGTGAATAACCATACATTCACTTCTTTCTAATTCTTATCCTTTTACTTCTTTCTGTTGCCTTATTCTGCTGGCTTGGAGTCTTCTGAGTATGTAAATAAATTAAAAAAATTTACCTTTCATATCAATAGCTAAAATTTAGGGTATGGTTACATGAAATCACTGAACTGACTACCATCTGATTGATTCAGAATTGCCTGTCATATTAATTTGGATGTCCCTATCTAAAGAGGACATGGTAAATCAATTGAGACGTAGCTCACAAAACCACGTAAGTCCTTACCTTTTCCACATCTAGGAAGCTGTATAATTTGTTAATGGTTGGCTTCCCTAACAAACCTTTAGAAGCAGAAAGAACAGGGATTCTCTTCTGTTCATCATTGTTTTCTCCAGAATCAAGCATATTTCTGGCACATAATGAGCCTCTAATAAATATTCATTAAACAGAGGTAACATATGCAAGCAGTCATTTTGAGGCTGATAATTAGGCTTTTGGCTTCATGGCCTACATGAAGGCCGTAGATTTATTCCACACTGTCTTTATCCATGCTGCTCAAAATGATGTTCCTGGGCCAGCAGGATCACCATCATCTTGGAGTTTGTTAGAAGTACAGAACCTCAAACCCTATCCCAAATCTACTGAATGTGCATTTTAACAAGATCCCCGGGCAATTTGTAGGCCATTAGTGTGGGAAGACTTGATCTACGTGATGCCTGCTGGATTAACTGATCTAGGATCCTTTCAGAAGTTTAATCCTTTTAGTTTTAGGCTGTGCCTGACTGACTCTTTCTTAAGAAGGTCTGAAAGTCCTCCTGTATCCAGTTACTCTGCTTTCTCTCATGCGTGCTGGATGTCCTTGGAATTAAGTTAAAGCTGTTGTTTTCCTGCTCAAAGGACAAGGATTTCCTTTGGGAGCACAGTCAATCCAGGACAGAGATGATCTTTCCAGATAGGCCTGAAAACTCCCCCTTTCTTTATTCACCAAGAAAATGCTGGGAATATTTGGGAGATAGTGTGTTCAAACCCATCGTGGTCTGTGTGATACCAACACTTGGAAATGCATTAATATTTGCAGTAAGTGGTAGAATGTTGGCAGTCTCTTCTGTGTGCTTGAAAATAATGTGTCTGTTACATTTGTTGAGTGCAGAGTTCTATCTCTGTTTATTAGATCATGCTTTCAAGCTGTCACACACACATTCCAGGCAGTAATGAGGAGGAAGGCAAAAAAATGGGCTTCTCCGGACTTAGCTACTTTTAAGAAGTCTTTCTAGGCACCCGACACAACACTTTCATGTATATGGTGAGGAGCAGTAATTAGTCATGTACGTCCATAGCTGTGTGGGAGGCTGGAAAATATAGGATTTATTCTAGGTGGCAGTATGCCCAGTTAGCAACTGGGGTTTTGTTTCCAAGAAAGAAAGGGAGAATAGATACTTGTAGGCAAGTAATAGTACTTGCTATATGTAGGACAGAAATTCCCTCATCTCATTAACATAACATTTACATTTCTGTTACTTGCTAGTGGAAACCTGACTCTTCTAGATGACACTGCTTCCCCAACAGTCCTCTCGTATAAATGCTACTTTCCCTCCCAAATACCACCCACCAAGGGAGTGGAGATGTGACCTGAATTGCTCTCATTTCCCTAAACTATTTCAAGACCACTCATTAATCCTTTTTGTTCCTGAGACCCCTTATCACTGGAGCCATGGGCTGTTCAGCTACATCATATTTCCTTTCTGTCACTGTCAATCGTCAGTTTCCCAATCATTGCCCTTAATTCACTCAAGAGTTGAGTTTCTGGGTCTTCTCTCTACTCCCATCCTGAGCCATCATCCCTTTTGACTTAATGTTCACAATGAACAGTAGTTTTTAAAGGGATCCTGGGTTTCTCTGAGACCTTTCCAGGGGGTCTGTGAAGGCAAAATTATTTTTATAATAATTCTAAGATGTCATTCCTTTTTTCACTATCTTTCTCTCGCAAGGGCACAGTAGAGCTTTCTAGAGGCTACGTGAGGTGTGATATTGCAACAGATTGAATATAGAAGCAGATATGAGACTCCAGCTGTCTCCTATTAAGCCAGTCATTAGAAACTCATAAAAAGCAAGTGTTACTTTTATCTCTAATTTTTTGCTTTAAAAATTATTTTTCATAAATATGTTTATGTTAATGTGTAATGGTTTATTATTTTGAAAATAATTAAAATATTTTTAATTTAAAAGTTGTGTTTAAATTTCTCACGCTGTGAATATACATAAACAAAATATTTTTAGGGTCCTCAAAGTTTAAGAGTGTAAAGGTTTCATGAGACCAAAAAGTGCTGACATAGACCAAAAAAAATTGCAGTATCTTAGCCTCTGAGTTTCCTTGCCTTTACTGAAAGCACATTTACCTCAGTAAGTATAATAGAAGAACAAGGGGCAACAATTCATGTCTGATCTCCACATTCAACTGTCCAGCACAAAAAACTTGCTTCTTACTGTCTCCAATTAGATGTCTCATGGGCACCTCAGGCTCATCATGTCAAAGCTAAATTTCATCAATTCCTCACCAAACAAGTTCTTCTTCCACTTTTACTGTTTCAGGAAAATGGCATCATTATCCACCCAATGCCTTAAACTAGAAGCCTGAAAGTAATCATGTCGCTTTCCTCCATTCTCATATTTAATAATTTACCAAGTTATGTCATTTCAGCTATCTTTCTGTGTGTGTTCATCTTTATTTTTTAATTTTAATTGAAATATATTTGACATATAACATGGTATAAGTTTAAGGTGTATAGCATGTTGATTTAATATCTATTGCCATATGGTTGCCCTTGTGGCATTAGCTAACACCTCTATCACATATATAATTATCATTTATTTTCATGGTGGGAATAATTAAAATCTAGTCTTTTAGCAGGTTTGATGTTTATAATATTCTTGTCTATAGTCACTATGCTGTACATTAGATTTCCAGGACTTATTTATCTACTGGTTGTACATTTGTACCCTTACACAATCTCTCTCCTATTTCCCCTATGCACCCACCCCCACCAGCTCCTGGTAACCACCATTTTACTCTTTTCATGAGTGTAGCTTTTTTACATTTTATATATAAGTGATATCATACAGTGGATATTTGTGACAACATGGATGGACCTTGGGACATTATGCTAATAAGTCAGACAGAGCAAGACACTTCTAGTTTCTTAATGGCTCCTGAATCTGTCCACTGATCTCCAATCCCAGTGTCATTACCCTAGGTAAGATCACCAACATCTCAAATTCTGACTGCTTTGACAGACTACAAAGTGTCTCTTTGTCCCCTCCAAATCTGTCTTCCACATCTCACTCAGGTTCTTGCTCTGAAATAATTCTGGTCATGTCACTTCCTCATCAGAAATCTTTTATTGACTTCCCACTCACCTCAAGGTAAAATATAAACTCCTTAAGATAACTATCATTTAGTGAGCATTCATTATTCAAGACAACCCCATAAACTGGATACTATTATAACCATTATCATCCCCTTTTAAGATAAAGAAATTGAGGCATAGAGAGGTTGTATAATATGTCCAATGTATCAGTCAGTGAAACAGATCCACTATGAGTTATGGGATAAGAGATTTATTTATAGTATGAATGTATGTAGTATGATGAGATGTTGGAGAGGAAGGTCTTACAGGAGAAGCTGGAAGATCAGAGAGGTTACCAGCTAGTCAGTAAGAAAAGCCAAGCACATCCAGCCACTGAAGTGGAACTGTGAGGGTGCTAGTGGGTGAGTCTATGGGAGCTGTAACCTCTGTGTGTCTGCAGTCAAGCATCCGGTGATGATCCCAAGGCTGCTCCTGGTCAGAGGAGCGACTTGAGAAGAAGAAGCTGGAAGGACTGGAACAGAGGCAAGTGAGGACAAGCTGGAACCCTCTAGGCTCCTCTGGGTCTGTCTATACCTCCAACCATGAGGGCCTTCAGAGGGTGACGCCTGCTACTTCATGTCCATCTGCTAAATCTTGCACAAGTTCCTTATCTGGTCAAGAATAACAGAACTATCCAGGGAAAGGGAATACGAAATATGATTCTCAAGTTAACCATGTTGGTGATGGAATGATTCAGCACACCTAAAATCACCAAGACGTATTATGAATGTTTGAACCAGGGTCTGAACCCAAGCAGCCTGCCTCAGCTTCTGTAATGGTCCACCTTATTATGGACTTCATGATCTTGCCCCTGATTACTTTGCTTACCTGTGCTTTTACAGATGCCTGTCTTACATCCTTGACTTCAGCCATACTGAATAACCTCTAGTTCCCCCGACTGTGGGATGATTTGTGACTTTCGGCCCAGAACACTCTGCTTTTCTTCGGCCTTTGTCTGGCCAAGTGTTATTTTCCCTTGGGGTCTCAGCTAAGCCGTCACTGCCTCTAGAATGACTTCCTCATCCCCTAAAGACTGGCTTAAGTACCCCCTATGTGATAAGATCTAATGCTTGATGTTATCTTAGGACTCTTAACACTTACCCTCTACCAGGGCAGAGGCCTGTGTGTCTTGCTCACAGCTGTATACCTAACACCTAGCACAGTGGCTTATAAAACCATGATTAAATAACTCCACTGTTTAGTAACTTCTTATTTATTAAATTTCCTCCCTGGACTATAAACTCAATGGAGATGGGTTTTTGTCTTGCCTGATTTATCCTCAGCATACAGCATAATGTCTATTTGTATAATATATGTTGAATTAATGAGGCCAAAAATAACTGTGAAAGCATACCATTTAGATAATCAATTGAATATGTTCTCTACATGGTAAATTAGGTAGACAAAGACTTTGTGAGAATTAACTTGGAATTGAATATTCTTTAGCTTAGATGATTAGACTCTTTAATCACTCTGTTCATCTTTTCAGGTACAGTTACTAAGGTAAATTTATACTATGAAATTCTAGGTTATTCTCTTTTGGGTTTTAGTGACACCACAGTAAAACTGACTTCTTAAAAAGATCCAGAGGTAGCCAGCAGTAAGGTTGTGAATACAGTGTTGTTAATAGAGAATGAGAAAGACACTCTGACTTCTTTGAACACTTTGCTGATTATCCTGTTAGACTTGATGACCAGGAGAGTGCATCTAACAGTTGTGCTTGCTCATGAATTCTGATAAAGTCCAGGGAATGAAGTAATTATGGTGCTCCTTTAGAAGGAGGCTGCCATCCAGATGTAAGACATAGAAAGGCAGAGTTACTAATGTGTTTTCTATGAAAATACACTGGCTTCAGTAGGAAAACCAAAGTGAAAGAATATGCTGCACATTGAAGTGAATCCTAAATCTTATAAATCCCTCTATAAGGAAAAAAACACGGAGGAGGAAATTACGTGAACTATAATATGACCTAGGAGAAGGTATGTAATGTATACTTAGTGGCTATAGTGGTATGCCACAGGTGAAGGATATGAACATTTTTTAAGAGGTAAAATCAATAACATCAGCCGCCTAAGCCAAACATCAGGAGCAGATAAGACTTTGAGAGATAAAGGAGAAAGTTTTAAATAAATGATTAGCATATCATAAAGTTCGACTTCTTTTAACAAAAATGTTAATCAATGCAACTAATAGTGTTAATTAGCAAGTTTAAGAATCTGGGTTCTGTTGATATTCTCTTATGAAGGACAATTATTTGTTAACATGATTTATTCCTTGATGATGAATGTCAACAAACTCAAGTGTGAGCTGAGTCTGGGTGAAAGATGAGATGTTTATAATATGCACACCATTGTGGGAATTCAAATGTAGAACTTTTTGTTTAAACAAATGATTATGGTTAAAGTAGAAGTGCAAACAGGGCCATAATTCACGACAAGTCAATACTTTTTCCTGCTGCAGTCACAGGTTTTTCACCTTCCCAGTAACACCCATATGACTGCAACAAAATAGACCATGACTAAAGGATTTGGTAAGACCTGCTTTACAAGAAAATAAAAATAAAAACAGAAAAGGCATTAAGAAAAAGTCTTGTGAATTGCTGTTTAATGAATTCTCTGTACTTAGGGGACTAACTACAAAGCTAGGCTATGGGAAATTCAACTGTCTGAATCTTCTTTTGTTTCCAAATCTGTTACATTTTTATTGACACATTCTAGGTACGCATTATATAAGTTAGACCCCAGACCTAAATGATTTCCTGGGAGTCAGTTTTAAAGAAATGGAAATCTTGGTAGCAGGGCTTCCCATCTGTTACTGTATCAAGACCTATATTATATGTTAGGAATATGTGGAATACAGTCCAGCCTCATCATGGTTATATAGAAATGAATGCTGCTTCTTAATAACATAGTAAAGTCCAGGAATCTTCAATTCAGTTGTCTATTATCTCATGAGTATACTGAAATAATGCCTTCAAACTGTTTTTTATTAATTGGGAAGTAAAGTGACAAAATAGAATGGTAAGGAATTCTGAGGTTAATGTCTTTTTGGCATAATAGATAGTAAAGCTTGTAGGTAATTGGATTTCTAACCTTGCAGCTCCCTGCGAGCATCACACATGCACACTGTTCTCTCATACTCCCATGGCGATGTCGTCCTCGCATGTGACGGTCATTAAAACAACAATAAACAATAGCATCCACAGAAACAATATCTTGGTTAATACCTTGGCTACCTCTATATGAATTTTATGCATATTATACACTTATCTGCCCTCAGAACAATGTGTACTAAACACAAAATTGTGAAGTTGCTAAATGTAAAAATATGCATATCAGTAATTTTGAGATTACGGTGAGTTGCAGATACAGTAATAATTCATGTGAAACGTTCTGTTGAATGATTTGGAAGTCATTAAAAGCCCTTGCAGTCATTAACTTTTTGGTTAATTGCCTCGATTGCTTTCTCTTCAATTTTTTTTTTTTTTTCAATCTTTCTCAGTTGCTGTTCTCTTCCCAGGTACAGTGACTTGGGCAGCATAACGTGGCAGCTTTATTAGTGAGTAGCCTTTCTCCAAGTGCATTTCTCACTGCTCATGGAACATTCTTCATGCTTGTTCAGTGTCTTGTGGCTTGTTAACACCATTCAAACTACTGTCTCTGATTTCCGTATAATGTGAACAGTAGACTATTGTCACCCGTTGTGCCAGGCTTCTTGTCAGCTTTGAGACCTCTCTCTCTCTTACAGAGCTAATACTTGAAGTCTGAAGGAAGATCTGTCCTTATTTCAGAACTCAAGTTATACTATCATTATGGCTTAACTTTATTAATTTTTTCATCTGACATATATTCCAACACATATAGGTCAGAAAAATTAGTATGATGCCAAATTGGGACTAGAATTATGTAATTTATCTACCTATTCATTAACATGTATTAATGTTGATTAATATGCTACGGAGTATGCTAAATACTGGGGACACAAAAATGCAAAGATACAGTCCTGACCTCAAGAAATTTAGCAACTAGTAGAGGAGAAAGAGGAAATAAAAACTTAAAATTAAATATAATTTCAGTTCTTTAAAACCTTTAACAAAATGAAAAGGGATCTTAAAATCAAGCATAAAAATGTTATCTTTAACATCAAATGATATAAGTCCTGTGTTGTCTGCATGATAGTTTTGTCATAAACATTTCATGGTCTGCGATACCACGTCCATAGGTAACAGCAGTGAAGTAAGTTTAAGACAGTGAAACAGATGGTAAAATATCTGCAGTCATTAACTGTTTACCTCTTTCTGCTTCCTAATAGAACAACATTCTAAAGTAAGTCCATGGTTCTAGAAAGATCTATTACAGCAAAAAGAGCTAAACAATAGATTCGGTTAGAAGTATTATATTTTACTGTGTGCTACTGACACAAAAACAGAAATATAGATCAATGGTACAGGATAGAATGCCCTGAGATAAACCCATGCACATATGGGCACCTAATTTATGACAAAGGAGGCAAGAACATACAATGGATAAAAGACAGCCTCTTCAATAAGTCGTTCTGGGAAAACTGGACAGTTACATGTAAAAGAATGAAATTAGACTCTAAATGGATTAAAGACCTAAATGTAAGGCCAGACACTATAAAACTTTTAGAGGAAAACATAGGAAAAACACTCTTTGACATAAACCACAGCAAGATCTTTTTTGACCCACCTCCTAGAGTAATAGAAATAAAACCAAAAATAAACAAATGGGACTTAATTAAACTTAAAATCTTTTGCACAGCAAAGGAAACCATAAACAAGAGAAAAAGACAACCCTCAGAATGGGAGAAAATATTTGCAAATGAAACAGCAGACAAAGGATTAATCTTCAAAATATACAAAAAGCTCATGGAGCTCAATATCAAAAAACCAAACAATCCAGTTAAAAAATGGGCAGAAGACCTAAAGAGACATTTCACCAAGGAAGACATACAGATGGCAAGAGGCACATGAAAAGGTGCTCAACATCACTAATTATTGGAGAAATGCAAATCAAAACTACAATGAGGTATCACGTCACGCCTGTCAGAATGGCCGTTATCAAAAAAACTAGAAACGATAAATGCTGTAAAGGGTGTGGTGAAAAGGGAACCCTCCTACACTGTTGGTGGGAATGTAAATTGATACAACAACTATGGAAAACAGTATGGAGGTTCTTTAAAAAACTAAAAATAGAACTACCATATGACCCAGCAATCCCACTACTGGGCATATACCCTGAGAAAACCATAATTCAAAAAGAGTCATGTACCACAATGTTCATGGCAGCTCTATTTACAATAGCCAGGACATGCAAGTGACCTAAGTGTCCATCGATGAATGGATAAAGAAGATGTGGCACATATATACAACGGAATATTACTCAGCCACAAAAAGAAACGAAATTGAGTTATTTGTAGTGAGGTGGATGGACCTAGAGTGTGTCATACAGAGTGAAGTAAGAAAGAGAAAAACAAATACCGTATGCTAACGCATATATATGGAATCTAAAAAAAAAAAAAAAAA
>RJWK010060563.1:0-13307 GCA_004363435.1 Platanista minor
TGTGGGATCTTCCCAGACCGGGGCACGAACCTGTGTCCCCTGCATCGGCAGGCGGACTCTCAACCACTGCACCACCAGGGAAGCCCTGGGCTTTCTATTCTGTTCCACTGATCTATATTTCTGTTTTTGTGCCAGTACCACACTGTCTTGATTACTGTAGCTTTGTAGTATAGTCTGAAGTCAGGGAGCCTGATTTCTCCAGCTCTGTTTTACTTTCTCAAGATTGCTTTGGGGGCTTCCCTGGTGGCGCAGTGGTTAAGAATCCACCTGCCAATTCAGGGGACACGGGTTCGAGCCCTGGTCCGGGAAGATCCTACATGCTGTGGAGCAACTAAGCCCGTGTGCCACAACTACTGAGCCTGCGCTCTAGAGCCCATGCTCTGCAACAAGAGAAGCCACCACAATGAGAAGCCGGCACACCGCAATGAAGAGAAACCTCCACTCTCCGCAACTAGAGAAAGCCCACACACTGCAACGGGGACCCAATGGAGCCAAAAATAAATAAATTAAATAATAAATTTAAAAAAAAAAAAGATTGCTTTGGCTATTCAGGGTCTTTTGTGTTTCCATACAAATTGTGAAATTTTTTGTTCTACTTCTGTGAAAAATGCCATTGGTAATTTGATAGGGATTGCATTGAATCTGTAGATTGCTTTAGGTAGTATAGTCATTTTCACAGTATTGATTCTTCCAATCCAAGGACATGGTATATCTCTCCATCTGTTTGTGTCATCTTTGATTTCTTTCATTAGTGTATTATAGTTTTCTGAGTACAGGTCTTTTGTCTCCTTAGGTAGGTTTATTCCTAGGTATTTGATTCTTTTTGTTGCAATGGTAAATGGGATTGTTTCCTTAATTTCTCTTTCTGCCCTTTCATTGTTAGTGTATAGGAATATAAGAGACTTCTGTTTATTAATTTTGTATCCTGCAACTTTACCAAATTCATTGATTAGCTCTAGTAATTTTCTGTTGGCATCTTTAGGATTTTCTATGTATAGTATTATGTCACTTGCAAACAGTGACAGTTTTACTTTTTCTTTTCCAATTTGTATTCCTTTTATTTCTTTTTCTTCTCTGATTGCCATGGCTAGAACTTCCAAAACCATGTTGAGTAATAGTGGCAAGAGTGGACACCCTTGTCTTGTTCCTGATCTTAGAGGAAATGCTTTTAATTTTTCACCACTGAGAATAATGTTGACTGTGGGTTTGTCATATATGGCCTTTATTATGTTGAGTAGGTTCTCTCTATGCCCACTTTCTGGAGAGTTTTCATCATAAATGGTGTCAAAATTTGTTTGAAGCTTTTTCTGCATCTATTGAGGCGATCATATGGTTTTTATCCTTCAATTTGTTAATATGGTGTATCAGATTGATTGATTTGCATATAGTGAAGACTCCTTGCATCCCTGGAATAAATCCTACCTGATCGTGGTGTATGATCCTTCTAATGTGTTGTTGGATTCTGTTTGCTAGTATTTTGTTGAGGACTTTTGCGTCTATGTTCATCAGTGATATTGGTCTGTAGTTTTCTTTTTTTGTGACATCTTTGTCAGGTTTTGGCATCAGGGTGATGGTAGCCTCGTAGAATGAGTTTGGGAGTGTTCCATCCTCTGCAGTTTTTCATGAGGCTGTCAAATACACTTAATGAATCAAAAGAATGCCATACAAATATTGTTTCACTTTAGGTTTGAGAATCATGTTCCAACCCCTTCTGCCCATGAGAAGATGAAAATTAAAAATGGCTTCTATTCAACTCATCATTTTTTTTTTTTTTTCGGTATGCGGACTCTCACTGTTGTGGCCTCTCCTGTTGCGGAGCACAGGCTCCGGACGCGCAGGCTCAGCGGCCATGACTCACGGGCCCATCCGCTCCGCAGCATGTGGGATCTTCCCAGACCGGGGCACGAACCCGTGTCTCCTGCATCGGCAGGCGGACTTTCAACCACTGCGCCACCAGGAAAGCCCCAACTCATCATTTTTTTCAGTGGATTTGGAATCTCCTTTTTTTGATATCCATGGCACCTACAAGTTTCCTTTCTCTGTCCATAGAAAAGCCTCCTCCCCTTTGTAGTTTCTCTCTTTTCCACATATCCCCTCTGTACATTTTACTCCTTGGATATCCTTTCTCCTTTCCTTCATTCTGCTCCTTTGTGAGTTCAGAGTCTTGAAGAATTGTCAGATACTGAATTGTATCTAGTTCTGGTAAGGAGCAGGGGTATAGACAGATCAACAAGATAAGCCTTTACTGGGATTTATCCTCAGAATATTATATATATAAGAAAGTCATGCTTACCAGTCTATGAAGGTTAACTTTCTTCTAACATGTCTCCTGTATGTTACTTTTTCAAAAGTGTCTGAACCCTTTGTTTCTCTGTCCTCAGTTGTAAGGCTAAAGACCCCTTTCCTAATCTTGACATAGGCTAGACAGATCCCAGAAAGAAGAGGAAAACAGAAAAAACAGATTTATCCCATCACAAAAATGATTGTAGAGTGAATAAAACAATCAATCCTCAAACATCTAACAGAAATTAACATTCTTTACTACTCTGCCAGAATTAAGAGGGAATAGGGAAAGTATTAGGCACAGATGCTTCGATTTGCAGTTCAAATTTGGAAGTCCTAAAACCGGGCTAAATTGTATGCAGAAGTTAGATTAAGCTAAAGAGTCAATGTTTATTTTACAAATCTTGTGCACCAGGTACTGCATTGGCTACAAGTAGCATAAAGATGGATAGATCATTCTCTGGCCATACTGATCACAGTCTAGTTGGGAACGAAATATGTAAACAGAAAATTTCCATACAATATGGTAAGGACTATTATAAAGTTATTCTTAGGAACTCCAAATTAAACTCCAAACTAAATCAAGGAATCATTCCTGGAGAAAGTGATGCTGAACTTAGTTCTAGCCAAGTGAAGAAGATAAGAAAAAAAGGAGCTATTAGCAAGGAAAATGGGGTAGACAAAGGCAACAAATTGTGAGAATGCAGAGTATGCACAGGAAACTGTTATTAGAATGTAAAGTTTAAAGGAAAGCGAGACAGAAGCTGAGGATGGAGAGTAGATAGGGGCAAGCTCACAGAGGATCTTACGTGTCATGTTAAGAAGCTTGGGCTTGTAAATGATGAACCATAAATCAGGAAAGGCAGTGTTTTGCTGTGGTTACACACAACTCTCATTGTCCACTGGCTTAAAACAACACAGGTTTATCTTTCTTTCACTATATATCTGTCACGTTGAACGGGGAACTCTGCATTGTTGTCACTAAGGATCCCAGGCTATTGAAATATCTTGAATGCCGGAAGTTGTCAGAAGAAAAAGAGAATTCTGGAGGGTTTCACGTTAGCAACTAAATGCTCTGGCTTATAGGTGACACAGGTCACTTCTACTCACAGTCTCCAAGTGTACAGAAGGGATGAATTCTGTATATTTCTGGCAAATAGTACTAATGACTACCACAGTTTGCCTTTCTAGTCACCAAATATTTGATTTGTCCTCCATCCAGTAAGCAAAATATATTCACCTCCTCCCTAAGGGAGACACCTCAAAGGTCCCATTTAGTCATGGCATCAGATGAGTCCGGCGTATTATGGTGGTTTCTACATCATGGTTCAGGGTCTGGTAGTTTACTTAGGTTGGTCCAAAGACTTTGAGGTAAGAGGACCAATTGTCGGCTCTACACCCCAAACCCAATATCCACTGCTGGAATAGGAATAAGATAATCACAATACACAAACCAACATGGTAGAAAGGGGAAGGATGAGAGTCACACCAAAGTTACTGATTTGAAGATTTTATGAAGTCCTGCTGGAGTGACAGAAAAGAACTATGCCTGGAAGATGAGGTGAGGGTGGAGGGGAAGGATGCTCCTTGGTTAAGTTTTAATTCTGATCCTTGAAAATGTCTTCCTAATCCATCTCTCTGTGGATCTTTGCTCCACCCTCATAGTTTCTTCCCTTTCATTATTCTCCTTGGCTGGGTCTGAAGTGAGCATTGGAGAGCATGCTTTTCTTCCAGGATTATGGTTCTATGACAGCTACCTCAAATCTTTAGTCAGCTTCTTATCTATTTTATTTTAGTTATCTCATTATGTGCCATTAGCCATACCCACAATTCTTTTTGAAACACAGTTCTCTCTCTCAACATAATTGTGGGTACTTTACCACTTATCAGTTCTTTGGAGGGGGTAGACATACCTTCTGCCTCTTTTCCTTGAGCCATTCTGTCTAGCTGGAAGAAGTTATTGTGCACACCTTGAACCCATGGTTTTAGCAGGCATGTCTTTGTTTTGCTTGCAAGAATGACTTCTAATCACCTTTTGCCACCCAAAGCCTCCCCAGTTTTATATTTTACCAATGGAAAGGAAAAAATGGTTGCTTCTTCCAACCTGGAAAGTCCCCTAATATATTCCATTCTTCCTGTTTATTAGCCTTGCTTATAAAGCAGCCATTTTTTAAAATTAATTTTTATAGGGGTATAGTTGATTTACAATGTTGAGTTAGTTTCTGCTGTACAGCAAAGTGAATCAGTTATACATATACATATATCCAGTCTTTTTTAGATTCTTTTCCCATATAGATCATTATAGAGAATACTATTGAGTAGAGTTCTCTGTGCTATACAGTAGGTCCTTATTAGTTATCTATTTTATATATAGTAGTGTGTATATGTCAATCCCAGTCTCCCAATTTATCCCTCCCCCCACCCTTTTCACCCTTGGTAGCCATGAGTTTGTTTTCTACATCTGTGACTCTATTTCTGTTTTATAAATAAGTTCATTTGTACCATTTTTTTAGATTCTACATATATGCAATATCATATGATATTTGTCTTTCTCTGTCTGACTTACTTCACTCAGTATGACAATCTCTAGGTCCATCCATATGGTTGCAAATGAAGCAGCCAATTTTTAAAGGTTGTCTTTTTCTTATAATACCTGGTCAGATGTAACCAATTGCAGTTAATGTGTGTTACTAATGTTCAGATGTCTAATCCTTGCCTCTAATACTACTAATTCATTAGATCCATTATCTGTACCTATTAGTTTTGCCAGTTGTTTCATCACTGCATAACATGGACTCTCCCACTTCCAGTTTCTTCACAGCTCCCCTCTGGGCCCCCAAGCTAATTCTGTTTCTTAGTGTTATTGTTCAGCAGCACCCTACTTCTGGAAACCAAATTTCATTTCAATCAGGATAAGAGGTTGTGCTGTGGTAACAAATCAGTCAAATGACTCAGTGTCTTAAAAACAACCCAGGTATATTTTTTGCTTACACTACATGTAGATCATGAATTGGCTTATAATCGTTACTCAGGGATCTAGGGATCAAGGACCACCACGTCAAATATTGTATTTCACAATATTGGGGGCAAGAGAGCCCTGGCAGGTCTTTCCGCAGCATCTAGATGCTTTGGTTAAAAGTGAGAAAAATCATTGTTCAGAAATAGTCACATGGAGTCCCACTCCCAACCATAAAGAGAGCCAGGAAGTCCAATCTTACCACATGCCCAGAAGGGGGAAGAAGTGGAAATATTTGCTGAAAACATTAGCAACTATCACAGATGGTGAATCCCTGAACGGGTTTATTCAAAAGTGGCACCTGGCAAGATTTCTATTTTATACAGTTCTCTCTGGTCGTAATCAGAGGAAATATCTGTAGGGAACAAGATGGGAAATAACCACACTAATTATGAAGCTACATTGTAATTTGGTAGGACTTAGTGATTAGATATAAATGGATAAAAGTGATTTCTGTGTTTCTAGACTTTAGTGACTGTGTCACTGTTGGTGCCATTAATTGAAGGGGTACAAGCATAGCAGTAGATGTGAAACAGAAAGATACTGAGTCAAGTTGTAGATATAGTTTTAGATGTCTGGAGTAGAGACAATTCTTTGATGAAAGGAGTGTTCTCTGGGCCTTCCCCAGGGACAGTTAATGGAAGTAGGGGTAGACATGCAGTTGTGTGTCATAAATTCATGCCAACGTGCCTATCTCTCTGAGGCTTTAGGGTTTTTTCCTTTACATTCCAGAGGATTTTTGGCATCTCAATCTCACATTAAATACATAATCTCTGGTGAATGTACTCATATCAATAATTGAGGCCCCATTCAAAGTTATATCCCAACCTCCTTAGTCTAATACTCTTAGCATCCATTCTCACGTATTGTCCAGTTTTTTGTCAGAATAAATTAGCTAAATCTTGTTTATTCTCTTGGAGCGTAAGTGATCTCCTACCGTATCAGGTATTGCACTATCTCCCCTGGACCATTAAACTCCAGTTATAGGGGTAGATGTAATGGGGAATAATGGATGTGGGCATTCTTTTGCAAGGCATCTGCTTCTAGAAAATGTAATTTGCAAAGTCCCAGCCCAAGCATTATGTAAAAGAATATAGAAGAGTGGGTTTGGAGCTGAGCTGCAGTAAGTATATAACCAGCAAGCAGGATTTCAACAAAAGTTTTATAGAAGCAGTGATTTTTAAGCTGTCACCTAAAGGATGAGAAGGAGTTAGGTCAAGAGGAAGGGAAAATATTTCAGTCAGAGGGAATGAAATATGCTATGGCCAGAAAGAGGAGAGAATGGAAAATAAAGGCAGGTAAAAATGAAACTCATGCCATTTTCTTAAATATAACCCAGGCAAACTGGTTGATGGGCTTTCGTACTAAAGGTTAACATCAAAACAATGGTTCTTACATTACTGATGATGTATTCCTGATATTATTACCATACCAGAAACTTATATGTTTACAGACCTTTACATTTCCCAAATTTAGCTCCTGAAGAAGCTAACAATTTGGCTGACATTTGTAATTTTGTCATTACCTCTATTCTTTTCTTTCTAACTAGTATTTGTTTTGAGGATTTTTTTATTGAGAAATAATTGATAAAATATTATGTTAGTTTCTGGAGCACAGCATAATTCGATATTTTTATATATTGTGAAATGATCACCACAAAAAGTCTAGTTAATATCCATTGCAGTAGATAGTTTACAAAATTATTTTTTCTTGTTGTGAGGACTTTTAAGATCTACTCTTAGCAACTTTTTTTTTTCTTTCTTTTATTTTTGGCTGCATTGGGTCTTCATTGCTGAGCACGGGCTTTCTCTAGTTGCAGCGAGTGGGGGCTACTCTTGGTTGCGGTACATGGGCTTCTAATTGCAGTGGCTTCTCTTGTTGTGGAGCATGGGCTCTAGGCATGTGAGCTTCAGTAGTTGTGGCATGGGGGCTCAGTAGTTGTGGCTCGTGGACTCTAGAGCTTAGGGTCGGTAGTTGTGGCACACAGGCTTAATTGCTCCGTGGCATGTGGGATCTTCCCGGACCAGGGCTCGAACCCATGTACCCTGCATTGGCAGGCAGATTCTTAACCACTGCACTACCAGGGAAGCCTAGCAACTTTCAAATATGCAATACAGTATTTTCAGTACTGCATTATCAGTACTATAATACTGTATACTATATTGCCATAACTTCCTTATTTTATAACAAGAAGTTTGTACGTTTTGACCCCTATACCCAGTTCTCCCATCTCCCACCCCCTACCTCTGGTAACCACCAGTCTGTTCTATATACCTATGAGCTTGTTTCTTTGCTGTTGTTGTTGTTTTTAAATTCCACATATAAGTGAGATCATATGGTATCTGTCTTTCTCTGTCTGACTTATTTCACCTAGCGTAATGCCCTCCGGGTCTATCCAAGTTGTCACAAATGGCAAGGTTTCATTCTTTTTTATGCCTAAGTAATATTCCATTGTACTTATATACCACATATTCTTTATCCATTCAGCCATCAGTGGACACAGGTTGTTTCCATATCTTGGGTATTGAGAATAATGCTGCAGTGAACATAGGGGTACATAAGGCTTTTTGAATTAGTGTTTTCATTTTCTTTGGATAAATACCCAGAAGTGGAATTGCTGGATCATTATGATAGTTCTATTTTTAATTTTTTGAGAAACCTCCATACTGTTTTCTGTAGTGGCTGCAATGATTTACATCCCCGCCAGCAGTGTAGGAGGCTTCCCTTTTCTCCACATCCTCACCAACACTTGTTGTTTCTTGTCTTTTTGATGATAACCATTTTAACAGGTATGAGGTGATCTCATTGTCATTTTGATTTGAATTTTCATGATTGTTAGTGATGCTGAGCAAGTTCATGTACCTGTTGACCATTTGTATGTCTTCTTTGGAAAAGTGTCTATTCAGATCCTCTGCCATGTTTTGATGAGGTTGTTTGGGGTTTTGCTATTCAGTTTTATGAGTTCTTTATATATTTTAGATATTAACCCATTGTCAGATATATGATTTGCAAATATTTTATTCCCTCCAGGTGCCTTTTCATTTTGTTGATGGTTTCCTTTGCTGTGAAGAAGTTTTTTAGGTTGGTGTAGTCCCACTTGTTTATTTTTGCTGTTGTTGCCTTTGCTTTTGGAGTCATCAAAAAACCAATGTTGAGGAGCTTACTGCCTGTCTTCTCTAGGTGTTTTTTGGTTTCAGGTCTTACATTCAAGCCTTTAATCCATTTTCAGTTGATTTTTGTGTATGGTGTAAGATAATGGTCTAGTTTCATTCTTTTGCATGTGGCTGTCCAGTTTTCCCGACACCATTTATTGAAAAGACTGTCCTTTGCCTTCTAGTCTTAATCCTCTCTCTCTTTCTTTTGACTTTTGACTTTGGAATAAGAAACATTAAAGGAAATCAATAAAAACCAGGTTCATATAGCTTTTCTTTTTTTTTTTTTTGCTTGTTTTAGAGATTTATTTTTCATAGAAAGTATTCTATGAGTGGTTATTTTAGTGATAAAATAACCACTTGTATTTCAAAAGTTTTCATCTATTATTTTCTCTCCTGGTAAGAAGTGCTATCTTATCCACTTACAGGACGTAAAATGATTTCAGCTTAAGTGACTGCAGCCCGGTGTTTTCAGAGGTCTTTAATCACCACACACTTTTAATGAAATCATTTGCAGGGGTGAGCCCCTGAGAACAAGGGATGTATTAACTCATGCACTGGATCTGCTGTACCTGCATGCTTGAGGAAAGGGGGAGAGTGCCCTGATTGGTTGTCTAACTTAGGCCACTGTATTTTGCTACTTAGATCTGTGCTTAAATAGACATCTGGAATGGATACTTGGGCACCAGTATCCTATGGCTAGTAATGCCATGCAAGCCATATCTAAATTTTACTCTTCAGAGCTCAATGAAGCCTCAAATTTCTCAGAGTGGTTTGTTTTATGTACTGAGTACATAATATATGGCACATTAGCCATAGAATGATGTGCTGATTTATGGCTTTATGATTTTGTTTAATCATCTGTCATTGCTAAACATCAGAGATAATCATTTAATGTGGTTCTATGACTTCCTGGTGTCTCCTTCTCTCTTTGCTTTTAGGATTCTCCCCCCAAAAATTGACATTAGTTTTTTTTCTTTCTTTAATTTTCTTATTGTAACCTTGTATGCATTGACTGTGGTTAATTAATAAGAACTTTTTCAGTCTACTACTTACTATCCTCAAACAGTAATAAACGAAGGCATCCAGCTTATCTAATTTTCTCCATTATAAACAAAAACAAGAAGTTCAATTAGAAAAAGAAAAGAACCCATCATGCCTCTTCCCAGGTGTCTGTACTTATTAGAAGAGATTGTAACAGAACTGGGAGAGAGAGATGAAAATACACATTTTAGGATGATTGGGTGGGGAGCTTAGTGAAAGTGTGATCATCTCTTGCTAGACAGTATATTTAAATTGTAATTGTTAACTAGTGGTTGGCCCTGAGTAATTAAAATATTAATTAGTAGGAGTAGGAATGTGTTGAAATTCCAGTGAAGAAAAATCACACTAATGAATAAATATGTTCTGATGAACAAATGAACACATTCATTCTTTACTTCATCTGAATTTCAATGACAAGTTTCATAGTCACCAAGCATTTATTAATAATAGGCACATTATACACATTGTACTCAAAGCAAAAAGCTTTGTATTGTATTCAATACAAAAGGTTGTATTCAAAGTGAAAGAGGTGCTGTGTAGTTCTCCACTGTAAAGCATGACATTAGACGTATCTCAGTAGAACTTGGTATGAAAAAGCAACATCAATTTCATTACCACACCTGTCAGACCTCTTTACACGTCCTTATCAGTCTCCCTAAGTATAGATTAGAGAATAACTGAGTTATCAACCTGTGGGAGAGTGCTGATTTTCCTTTTTCTTCTCTTGAGGGAAAGCAGGGGATTGTTTTGCTTCAAGTGAGGGGGGTGGACACTTCCAAGAGATGCACTCACAGAAACTGGGACTATCTGAAGAAGGTGTGAGTTACATCTGAATTATAGACTGGATGCTTGCTTAACGCAGTGGATTTATTAATCTCCCCATGTGTCTATTTGAAAACAGATATGGAAAGAGCAAGAGTAGAGGGAAGAGGGTTGAATATTAGAAAGTCATACCTTTACTATTTAGTGGATAACAGATGATGATCCTTCCATGAACCAGGTAGGTACCTGAAGAGGAACCAGGCTTAGTCATGTTGCTAGAAGCCAGAGGTTACAGAATGTACCACCTAGCGAGGATGGATTGGATTAGGTCACATTGGGTAGATTGTCTACATCAAGGAACTGGCTGTCCTCTGCAAGCCTTCCTAAATAACCCACACATACTCCCCACATGAGAGAGGGAGCCGTTGAATGGCAGTAATCAGAGAGCATTCACAGTTGAGGAGGACCAGCAACGCCAGTGAAGTCAGAGACACATGCCCCCTTTCCTCCTATCTCCCCCAAGACTTCACAACCTTTGGGGAGGAAAGACCCAGAAGAGGGAAAGGGAGGAGGTGGACAAATGAAAGAGCTGAAAGGTGCCCATCAGCCTCAACTAGGGAAGGAACAAGCCATTAAACTACATTTGAGGGTTAAGTTTTAGATTGTACTTAATTTTACTGGACTGGCTTTTTTTATACCTGAAATTGGTTATAAAGCTATAAATTCTGCCCAATACATCATTAAGAGGAAGAAATAGGGGCTTTGTATAATACATATAGGGGCAAAGATTAGAGACAGACCGAAAAGCTTTCCATGTCTGTATTCCATTGAGTCAGACTCTTAAACACACCAGTGAGGTACTGCATCATCTTATTCCCACCCATTTCTCTGGCTTCCTCTTGTCCTTGCTCTCCTGAATTCATATCACTTAGTTCCACTGATGCTAAGGTCTCTCCCACCTTAGGACTTGCTGGTCCCTCTGCCTGGAATGTTTTTTCCTGGCTCTTCACAAGGCTAGCTCCAGGTCAAATATCCCTCACTCAAAGAGGAATTTCCTGACTGCCCTATCTAGTGTTGCTTCCCTCCCTTACTGAGTTACTTTACTCCATGCCCTGTTTATTTTTCTCATGGTATTTAAACCATCTCTAATTATTTTAATTACTTAGTTGTTTACTTGTATATTGGCACTGAATCAGTTTTATCTGTGCATTCCCCAATGCCTGAGCTGTAACCACTCAATAAACATGTATTAATGAACGAGTGACACAAGCCTCAATAATTCAAGAGAACCTTAAGGTTACTGGTAAACAATAATAATTGCCATGTCATTCTCTCCCAAATGTAAACTGGTGGCTAATGACAGAATTAATTGGGACTCTATTCCAAGGCCTTTCATTATGGCGAAATAGATGATTCAATCAGCTCTATTTTCCTTGTGGCAAAATCATTCCCTGAGGAAACCAAAATACAGTAATAATTTATATTTACTATGTATCAGGTGCCTTAAACATTTACTCATTTAATTTTGAAAACTCTTTAAGGTCAGTAATACAATTTTATAGATTCAGCATCTAAGGGTTCTGATTTGTATGGGACTAGAAATTCGTTGTGCCAACATTTCATCCAAGTCTTTTTGGCTTCAAAGTTCATGGTCTTCCTGGAACATCATATTACTTTCCATCTTAAAATTCTCAGGCCTAGCCACAGAAATCAGAGAAGAAAAAGAAATAAAAGGAATCCAAATCAGAAAAGAAGTAAAGCTGTCACTGTTTGCAGACATGATACGATACATAGAGAATCCTAAAGACTCTACCAGAAAACTACTAGAGTTAATCAATGAATTTGGAGAAGTAGCAGGATACAAAATTAATGCACAGAAATCTCTTGCATTCCTATACACTAATGATGAAAAATCTGAAAGAGAAATTAAGAAAACACTCCCATTTACCATTGCAACAAAAAGAATCAAATACCTAGGAATAAACCTACCTAAGGAGACGAAAGACCTGTATGCAGAAAACTATAAGACACTGATGAAAGAAATTAAAGATGATACAAACAGATGGAGAGATATACCATGTTCTTGGATTGGAAGAATCAACATTGTGAAAATGACTATACTACCCTAAAGCAATCTACAGATTCAATGCAATCCCTATCAAATTACCAATGGCATTTTTCACAGAACTAGAATAGAAAATGTCACAATTTGTATGGAAACACAAAAGACCCCGAATAGCCAAAGCAATCCTGAGAAAGAAAAACGGAGCCAGAGGAATCAGGTTCCTGGACTTCAGACTATACTACACAGCTACAATAATCAAGACAGTATGGTACTGGCCCAAAAACAGAAATACAGATAAATGGAACAGGATAGAAAGCCCAGAGATAAACCCATGCACATATGGTCACCTTATTTTTGATAAAGGAGGCAAGGATGTACAATGGAGAAAAGACAGTCTCTTCAATAAGTGGTGCTAGGAAAACTGGACAGCTACATGTAAAAGTATGAGACTAGAACAATCCCTAACACCATACACAAAAATAAGCTCAAAATGGATTAAAGACCTAAATGTAAGGCCAGAAACTCTCAAACTCTTAGAGGAAAATATAGGCAGAACACTCTATGTCATAAATCACAGCAAGATCCTTTTTGACCCACCTCCTAGAGAAATGGAAATAAAACCAAAAATAAACAAATGGGACCTAATGAAACTTCAAAGCTTTTGCACAGCAAAGGAAACCATAAACAAGACCAAAAGACAACCCTCAGATGGGAGAAAATATTTGCAAATGAAGCAACTGACAAAGGATTAATCTCCAAAATATACAAGCAGCTCATGCAGCTCAGTATCACAAAAACAAACAACGCAATCCAAAATCGCGCAGAAGACCTAATAGACATTTCTCCAAAGAAGATATACAGATTGCCAACAAACACATGAAAGTATGCTCAACATCACTAATCATTAGAGAAATGGAAATCAAAACTACAATGAGGTATCATCTCACACCAGTCACAATGGCCATCATCAAAAAATCTACAAACA
>RJWK010060564.1:0-13297 GCA_004363435.1 Platanista minor
TTCCCCTTTCCCCTTTTGTTACCATAAGTTTCTTTTCTATGTCTGTGAGTCTGTTTCTGTTTTGTAAATAAGTTCATTTGTATCATTTTGTTAGATTCCATATGTAAGTGGTATCATATGACAGTTGTCTTTCTTTGTCTGACTTACTTCACTTAGAATGATAATCTCTAGGTTTATCCATGTTGCTGCAAATGGCGTTATTTCATTCTTTTTTATGGCTGAGTAATAGTCCACTGTATACATGTACCACTTCTCCTCTATCCATTCATCTGTCGATGGACATTTAGGTTGCTTCCATGTCTTGGCTATTGTGAATAGTGCTGCTATGAACATTGGGGTGCATGTGTCTTTTTGAATTAGAGTTTTCATGTTTTCTGGGTATATACCCAAGAGTGGGATTGGTGGATCATATGGTAGTTCTATTTTCAGTCTTTTAGGGAACCTCCATACTGTTCTCCATAGTGGCTACATCAATTTACATTCCCATCAATGGTGGAGGAGGGTTCCCTTTTCTCCACACCCTCTCCTAGGTTCCGTTTTGGACCCACTGAGTTCAGGGTGGCTCCAAAGCCTCCAGGAGTTGCTGTGTGGTAGGATCAATCGGTACGCACAGCCTGGAAAGTCATTGGCCATTAGGTGGTGACTGAAGCCTTTGGAGCCAGTGAGGAGAGGACGGTTGTAGGATGGAGGCTTGATGGAGTCCAGTAATTAATGGTGAGGAGGACAAAGATGCGTTTGCAAAAGGGCTGATGCGTGAAATGGAAAATTGAGAGGGTGCCCTTCCATTGAAGCCATGCAGGTGTTTTGAGAAAGAGAGAGTGGCCAAGTAGAAGGGGCACAGAAAGTCGTCCATTGGCTTGAGTGGCATAGCCATACGTTGTTGGCCTGTTGCGCTATAAGCCATAGTGGAACAAGGCAGTAGAGATAGCAGGAATGGGGAGCCCCATCAAGAAACGTGATGAATGGGAGGCATGAGACAGGGCAATACCAGGGGGAAGGTGGGGGATCATCGTCCTCATCCTCTTGGCTCATGATATCAGTGGTTAGACAGATACCCAAGCAGGGAAGGACCATAATGTGGTCATGAAACTTGGGGGTCCAGAGGTTCCATAATGGAGGTGGAATTAACTCCTTGGATACTGAGGCAGGTGAGCTGATGTCTGAGTATGTAAGGTAAGAGTGCCTGATGGACAAGACAGGAACTAGAAGTAGGGAAAGGTCATCCTGGCAAAGGGATTAGCAGGTACAAGAATTTGATAATCCAAGTATCCAAGTTTTTCTCTGTCCTGCCTTCCCTCTGGCCCAAAAGATGTCTCTCCTCCTATATACCATATAAGTGTATATGGTTGTGGGTGTCTAGGTATATGGTGAGGTGTTAACTGCCAAATATATGTGCTGGGAGGGAAAATGGAATATGCCGAGAAGTATCCATTCACTGGTGGAGTGCTGCCATGACAAACATGATGCAGTAAACCCGGAGCCGTTTGAAATAAATGGGTAGGTGTGCAGGTAAGGACACTTAAGAACCAAAACGAGGTTTGACAAATCTGACTTATTTCTGTTTTTCTCTTTTTTCTTTTACAGTCAACTTTGACCATTTTCAGATCCTACGGGCCATTGGTAAAGGGAGTTTTGGGAAGGTAAGAATGATGGATTTTAACAAATTTCATCAATGAAATAGGAAAGTTCCGACCACTGGGCTTATGCCTATGTGCATGTTTGTGTGTTTGTTTTTGTGTTGGTTGCTGGGCACTGGGAATTTCCTGTTTGACAGAAAGATTTGAATTTGCTAAATTTGAAATGTGACAGGAAGTCTGAATAGTTTCCTTTGGATATGCTGTAATTTCATTCGGAAAATTAAATTACAGCAGTCCTGCTTTAGGTGAATTACTATGGTAATTATTTCAAGATTGCTAATGCTATTTCTTCCTTGAAGATCTAAATAAGGAAAGTGGAAAAAACCCTGCAAATTTATGTGATGGCCAGCAGTAGCTCTTTCCTGCAATGGAGGCACTTTAAAAAATTATTGTGGAAAGAAGATTTAACATGAGATCTGCCGGCTTAAATTTTTAAGTGTACAATATATGTATTGTTGTTGCCTATACATAGAACATTGTATAGCAGATCTCTAGAGCTTACTCATCTCGCTTGGCTGAAGCTTTATACCCATTAGTTAGTAATTCCCTGTGTCCCCATCCCCTCAAGCCCTGGCAACCAGCTTTCCAGTCTTTGGTTCTATGAATTTGAATATTTTAGATACCTCCTGTACATGGAATCATGCAGTATTTATCTTTCTGTGACTGGCTTATTTCACTTGGCATACTGTCCTCAAGATTTACACATGTTGAACAAAAGTGGTGAGAATGGGCATTCTTGTCTTGTTCCTGAACTAAAGGGAAAAACATTCAGCTTTACACTGTTGAGTATGATGCTAGTTGTGGGCTTGTCATATATGGCCTTTTATTATGTTGAGGTTTCTTCTATACTCATTTTGTTGAGAGTTTTTATCATAAGTGGATGTTGAATTTTGTCAGAAGCCTTTTATGCATCTATTGAGATGATCATGTGATTTTTATTCTTCATTTTGTTTATGTGGTATATCATGTTGATTGATTTGTGGATGTTGAATTGTCCTTGCAGCCATGGAATAAATGTCACTTTGAATAGTGTGGATGATCCTTTTAATGTATTGTTGAATTCAGTTTGCTAATATTTTGTTGAGGATTTTTGCTTCTATGTTCATCAGGTACATTGGCCTGTAATTTCCTCTTTTTTTGTGGTGTCCTTGTTTGGTTTTGGTATCAGGGTAATGCTGACCTTGTAAAATTAGTTTGGAAGTGTTCCCTCCTCCACAGGAAGAGTTTGAGAAGTATAGGTATTAAACATTTGGGTGTTTGGTAGAATTCACCAGTGAAGCTGTCTGACCCTGGATTTTGTTTGTTGAGAGTTTTTAATCTCCTTACTAGTAATTATGTTTGTTCATAATTTTCTCTTTCTTCATTATTCAGTCTTGGAAGATTGCATGTTTCTAGGAATTTATAAATTTCTTCTAGGTTGTCCAATTTGTTGGCATATAATGGTTCATAGTAGTGTCTTATGATCCTTTGTATTTCTTTGGTATTAGTTGTAATTTTATCGCTTTCATTTCTGATTTTATGTATTTGAGCCCTCTCTCTTTTTTTCATAGTGAGTCTAGCTAAAGACTTGTCAATTTTGTTTATCTTTTCAAAGAACCAGCTCTTAGTTTCATTGATCTTTTCTATTGTCTTTTTAGTCTCTATTTCATTAATTTCTATTCAGACTTTTATTGTTTCCTTCCTTCTGGTAACTTTGGGCTTCATTTATTCTTCTTTTCCTAGTTACTTTAGCTTTATCGTTAGGTTGTTTATTTGAGGTTTTTCTTGTTTCTTGAGGTAGGCCTCTATCACTATAAACTTCCCTTTTTGAGCTGATTTTGCTGCATTCCACAGATTTTGGTATGTTGTATTTCCATTTTCATTTGTCTCAAGGTATTTTTTAAAATTTCTCCTTTGATTTCTTCTTTGACCCATTGGTTGTTCAGTGGCATGTTGTTTGTCTCCACGGATTTGTGTTTTTCCAGTTTTCTTCTTGTAAATGATTTCTAGTTTCGTACCATTGTGGTCAGAAAAGATACTTGACGTGATTTTTGATCTTCTTGTATTTATTGAGACTACTTTGTAGCCTAGCGTATGATCTATCTTGGATGATGTTACATGTCCACTTGAGAAGAACGTGTATTCTGCTGCTTTTGGATGGAATGTTCAATATGTATGTATTAAGTCCACCTTGTTTGAAGTGTGGTTTAAGGCTGATGTTTCCATGTTGATTTTCTGTCTGGATAATTTTCCATAGTTATAAGTGTTATAAGTCCCTTACCATTATTGTATTGCTGTCAGTTTCTCCTTTTAGGTCTGTTAATATTTATTTTATATATTTAGGTGCTCTTATGTTGGGTGCATAAATATTTACAAATGTTAAAAAAAAATTTACAAATGTTATATCTTCTTGCTGGAGATGACTTTATCATTATGTAATGCTCATCTTTGCCTTTTATTAGTCTTTGTTTTAAAGTCTATTTTGTCTGATATAAGTGTATCTACCCAAGCTCTCTTTTGGTTTCTATTTGCATGACACATTTTTTTCCATCCTTTCACTTTCAGTTTGTGTGTGTCCTTACATCTGAAATGAGTCTGTGGTGGGCAGCATGTATATGGGTCTTGGTGTTTATCCGTTCAGCCATTCTGTGTGTTTTGTTTGGAGAATTTAGTCCATTTACATTTATAGTAAGTATTGATAACTATGTACTTATTGCCATTTTGATAATTGTTTTCTGGCTGTTTTTGTTTTAGTCCATTTACATTTAGTCCATTTACATTTAGTCCATTTACATTAACATTTAGTACATTTACATTTATAGTAAGTATTGATAACTATGTACTTATTGCCATTTTGATAATTGTTTTCTGGCTCTTGTTTCTTTCTTCTTTTGCATTTTTCCCTTTTGGTTTGATGACATTCTATAGGGTTATGCTTAGATTCCTTTATCACTATCTTTTGTGTATCTACTATAGGCTTTTGCTTTGTGGTTACCATGAGGCTCACATGTAACAGCTTATGTATATACATATATATATATATATATATATATGTACACACACACACAGACACATAAATATATATGTATGTGTATATATAAAATTATCTATTTAAAACTGATAGTAAGTTAAGTTTGAATGCATTCTAGAACTCTACATTTTGAACCCCCTTCACATTTTATGTTTTTGATTTCACATTGTACATTTTTAAAATTTCATGTATCATTTAACTAAATTATTAGTTATTTTTATTACTTTTATTTTTTAAACTTCATAATAGCTTTGTAAGTGATCAATCCACTACCTTTACTATATGTTTACCTTTACCAGTGAGACTTTTACTTTCAAATGTTTTTCTTGTTACTAATTAGTGCCCTTTCTTTTTAGCTTAAAGAAGTCCCTTTAACATTTATTGCAGGACTGGGTTAGTGGTGATGAACTCCTTTAGCTTTTGTTTGTCTGGAAAGCTCTTTATCTCTCCTTCAATTCTAGATAATAACCTTGCTGAGTAGATTATTCTTGGTTGGAAGTTTTTTCCTTTCAGCACTTTGAAAGTGCCGGCCTTCAAAGTTTCTGCCAAAAAAATCTGCTGATAGTTTTATGGGGGTTCCCTTGTTTGTAACAAGTTTTACTCTTGCTGCCTTTATGATTTAGCTTCAGCTTTTGACATTTTAACTGTAATGTGTCTCGGTGTGGGTGTATTTGGGTTCATTTTGTTTGGAACTAGACCTTTTCATACTGTTGCTTTTGTGCTGGGTCCCAGGGTGAGTGAGTCTGCATGTGAGCCCTTTAAGAGTGCGTTCCCTGTTCCCTACAGTCCTATGGTTCTTCTGGATGTAAGTCCTAATGTTTTTCAAAGCCAGGCATTTGGGGAGCTCTTCTTACCAGTGCAGGTCCCAAGGGTTGGGATGCCAGATGAGAGCACAAACCCCTGGCTCCTTAGGGAGAAGTTTTGTATTTGTGAGACCCCTCCCCATTTCAGGTCACCACGCTGGGTGTGGGGTTTCGGGCAAGATCACATCTCTGCTTCTCCTTCCCATCTTGATGTGGCTCTTTTATCCTTTGTTGTGGAGGAGCTGTTCAGCTATTTTCAGATCCTTTTCATCGGGAATTTTTCCATAGGTGCTGTAAATTTGTTGTGCCCATAGAAGGAGGTGAGTTCAGGATCTTCCTACATCACCATCTTGAACTGCCTCCTTCCTCAATCTCTGTCTTTACTGATTTTAACAATCTAGTTTTTTATGCATTTCTGAGATGGTTGTATACAATCTCCAACTCTGATTGTGGAGTTGCTTCTTCTTCCTTTAATTCTGTCAGTTTTGCTTCTTATACTTGGAAGGTCTGTTGTTAGGTGCATACAGTTTTATGGTTGTTATGGCCTCATGACGAATTGACCTTATTATCATTGTGAAATAAACTTTTCTATCTCTGCTAATAATCTTTTTTGAAGCCTATTTTTTCTGAGATTAATATAGTCATTCCAACTTACATGGCATATATTTTTCCATTTTTTTTCTTTCATTCTATCTGTGTTTTTATATCTGACATAAATCTCTTGAGGATAGCATATAGGTAGGTCTTGCTTCTCTTTAAATCCACCTGGCCATCTCTTTTAGTCCTTTATTTGTCCTTGTTCTTTTTCTCTTTTGTTCTTCTGTTTTGCTTTGGATTAATTGAATATTTAGAATCTCCATTTAAATTTATCTACTGACTTTATAGCTATACTTCCTTGTGTTATGTTTTAAAATTGTTGCTCTAGGGATTATAATACACATCTTCAGTTTATTTCACAGTCTGCTTAGAGTTAATATTTTATACTTCACATAAAATATAAAAATCTGGCAACTGGGCTTCCCTGGTGGCGCAGTGGTTGAGAGTCCGCCTGCCGACGCAGGGGATGCGGGTTCGTGCCCCGGTCCGGGAGGATCCCGCATGCCGCGGAGCAGCTGGGCCCGTGAGCCGTGGCCGCTGGGCCTGCGCGTCCGGAGCCTGTGCTCCGCAACGGGAGGGGCCACAACAGTGAGAGGCCCACGTACAGCAAAAAAACAAACAAAAAAAAACCAAAAAAACCAACAACCTGGCAACCATATAGGTCTATTTACCACTCCTGTCAACCATTATACTATAGTTGTCATATGTATTACAGCTTCTTAAATCATAAGTCTCCAATACAATATTATAGTTTTTTGCTTTAAATGTGTAGAAATATATGAATATATAATATATGTGTAAAATATATATTTATTTTAAAGTATGTGTAGTTTTTTTGCTTTTAAAAATTAGGAGGAAAATAGTTCTTTATATTTACCCATACCTTTCGTTAAGGTCTGAATTTCCCTCTGGTGTCCTTTCCATTCATCCTGAAGAATTTTCTTTAGTATTTTATGTGGTGCAAGTCTCCTGTCCATGCAGTCTCTTAATTTTATTTTATCTGAAATGTATTTATTTCACCTTCTTTCTTAAAGAATATTTTTACTGGATACAGGTTATCGGGTTGACAGTTTTTTCTTCACTGCTTTAAAGGTTTTGTACCATTGTCAGCTGACCGCCATGCTTTCTGATGAGATGTCATTAGACTTGAATCATTATTATCTGAGAGTGTCACTTTCGTCTCTCTCCTTTCAAGATTTTCCTTTAATCTTTGACTTTCAGCAATTTGACTATGATGTGCCTAGGTGGAAATTCTGGATTAAAAGAAAATATTTTCTCTCTCTTTGCTTAGATTTCCTATATTTTCATGTACTTCTGTCATATTGACCTTTCTACCATGCAGCATATTCATAGTCATAAGAGCTGTTTTCATGTCCTTTATGCTAATTCCAATATCTGGGTCATTTTAAGATTCACCTCCATTGAGGATGGGTTACATTTTCCTTGTTCATTATATGTTGAATAGTTTTGGGTTGCATCCTGGATGTTGCCAATGCTATGTTGTATAGACTTTGGATTGCATTGTGTTTCTTTGAAAATATATTTTTAATGAGCAATTAACTTGGTTGGATTTACACTGCATACTCTGCCCCTTGGGCAGGCACACAAAGCGTAGTCTTTTCTTCTTCACTGTATTGCTTATAGTCTGCTCCTTATAGTCCTTAGGGGTCAGCCAGAGATTTGGGCAGAGTTTATGTGCCATGTTTGAGATTCCCCTTCTCTGGATTTTTCAGAGAGAGGAGTTGTGGCCCAGAGAATTTAGGAAGTTTGCCTCTAGTTTCTATGGATAGTAGCTGAACTTCAACAACAACAAAAGATTTTAAAATTCTGTTAAATCTTTACTTACTGTTGTCCCTTATGTTGAGGATTTCATGCATGAAGGAAAATGGAAGCAACTTCTTAAGTCCACAACACAATCGGCACCACATAGAAGCATATCACTTTTACGCTCATGTCAGTGATGATTTTGGTCCTGAGCTCCTTGCACCCCTTCCTGTCATACTACCAAATCTGTTAACATGTGCCCTCACGAATCATTAATTGATTATATCCTGTCACCATCCTTAAACGTTTTGTTTTCCTTTTCTGCCTACATCTGTGCTGCTGTTTGCCTACTGGCTTGGCTCTCAGAACCTGTATTCCAGAGCATAAATGTATTAAAGCTATGGTTATAATGGATGTTCTGAAAAAAATGCAAGCTTTATAGAGGATCTAGTTTTAAGTCTCTCTCTAGGCTGTAGCAATTTCTTGATGACACCCAAATTCATGTAAAATGTACACAAACATCCAGTATTCAGGATGAGGTTAGTTTACTTCAAGGCAATCGAACATAGCTTTGTTGTGGTCAAAATACCAAATAATCGCTGCCTTTCATGGTAAGTGTAGATGAGTCTATATGACTATTATGAGACTCAAGGTGGAACTGGGCTGGACTAAGATGAAGAAAACCACCCTCCTAATATTGAATGGATATTTTGGCTTTGCTATCTGCCTTTGGCAGGTTTGATATCTGACATTTATCAAGAGTTTTCAGGAAAGACATTTCATTCTTAAAGTATAACAGTAGCCTTGGTTATCAGGAAAAAGCACATGTGAATTCACAGAAATCTCATTTTACTTTCATTCTGGAGGAAGTTGTGCTTCCCCAGGGTAGCACCAAAGTAAACAGCTGCAGGCAATCCATTGATTTTAGCAAGAATTCACTGAAAATTTTTATAACCCATTTATGAGTGAATTTTAGGACAGTTGAGGCACAGCAGATTAATTTCTTCGTATCTCAGTGGAAACACTTTAGATTTGGGAAGCAGACTGACTCTGATATGTACTAGTTGTGGCTACCTGGGAAAGTGAATTAGCCACCCTGAAGCTTAGTTTACTCATCTGTAAAAAGGAAAGGGAATGGAGAATCATAGTGGACTGTAGTAGCTGTTGTTTTGGGCTGCTCAGCATGCTTTTTGGTCCCCTTTCTTATCACAGTAACATCTCTTTCCTTTGGAAAACACCTCCCCCACCCCATGTGGACTGTCAATTATTATGGTCCCTCACTCACCTTCTGAGATGGGCATGTGACCTGGCTGGGCCAACCACTTGGGCCATATTCAGCTAGACTGGTGCTTGGTCCAAGGAGTGGCTGTGTGACCCAAGCCCAGCCATTCATAATCCTTCCACGGAATCAGAGGTGAAAGGCTTGTTCTCATCCTCTCATTAATGATGTACTACGGTAAGAAAACAGGTCTGCATGAGTTGGTGACCATTTTTCTCAGCAACTGGTGAAGGTGAAAGTCTCTCTGCAAAAGGAAAGAATGAGGCCCAAAGTGAAAAAACAAACAGATGTAAGAGGCAGGTGGAGAGATGGACTCCTGTTGAGTAGGGTCAGGACTGGGGCAAGCAAGCAAGGCACCAGGAGTGAAAATTTAAGGAGGCATTGCTCCCAGGGTCCTCCAAATGCAGGTCGACATTGCTTCCTTACATTTTGCCCCCTCACTTGCTGGACCCCAGTCCTGGCCCTGCTGGGCACTCTCTGAGCTTGGGTTCCTCCAGGTGCTGCAACTGAGACAAAGAATTGAGTGCAAGCAGTTTTTGGGGGGGAGGTGAGCCCAGGAAACACCTGAAAGAGAGCGGGAGTGAGACCCAGAAAGCAAGGCAGCCAAGGATGGGCATTTGGTGAAGCCACTCACCACTGAGGCCCTTGGACTCACCTCCATTCTGGAACTCAATGCCAAGGGTGCCTTGAAGGCAGCCGAAGGTTGGAGAAGCTGATGTTTTTATGCACAGTTCCCTGTTCATCATTGATGGAGGGCTGCTTTAAGCAGCATTACCTCTCCTGCACTTTTTGGCTTATCCCATCCAGGGCAGAAGATGGTCCCCAGCAGAGAGTCACAGGTGTCCACAGTAAGCATCCTGAGGTGTGTGGAGGTGCAGGAGAGGGAACATGGGTAGGTATCATCAGTGCCTCTGCCTCTGTGCTCTTCCAGTCCTGTGAGCCTTATCCACTGTCCTTACCAGCTACAGGAGCTGGCATCCTGTTTTGATTATGCAAGATGATGTTGGGTTCCCAGTATTTGCAACTTGTAGTAGAGTCCTGACCAATCAGAAACTCACAGTCATTGTCCTAGGAACTGGACCCCTCTTACCATGCTCGTTGCCCTAAAAGCCCAGTGTGCTGGGCATTATTATCCCCATTTACATATGATGAGTCGGAAGCCTGGAGAGGACCCCACTGTCACACACAGCCTGTTTTGTTTCCACATGTTCCTCCCAAATACAGAAGTTAGGTTGAAACTAGCTTTAGTCACATGTGTATCAGCAGGAGACCATGGGGCTCACGGGGATAGTGTCCATCAGTGTCCAAAAACACTGGACATTTGGTTTGGGAAGTAACATAACATAGAAGAAAGAGCATGGGCTTTCTAGATGGGGAGGCCTAGGCTCAGATTCTGGTCCCGCTGTTTCTAGCCATGTGAACTTGGACCAGTCATAAAGCTTCTGCAAACCTATGTTTCCTCTTCTGAAAAACAAGAATGCCCATTTCTGTCCTTATTATGTTCACATTTTCCTTAAAATCCTTGAACATACAGGACATATTAATAATTGCTCTTTTTTTTTAATTAAAAAAATTTTTTTTGGAGTATAATTGTTAGTTTCTGCTTTATAACAAAGTGAATCAGTTATACGTATACATATGTTCCCATATCTCCTCCCTCTTGCGTCTCCCTCCCTCCCACCCTCCCTGTCGCACCCCTCTAGGTGGTGACAAAGCACCGAGCTGATCTCCCTGTGCTATGCGGCTGCTTCCCACTAGCTATCTGTTTTACGTTTGGTAGTGTATATATGTCCATGCCACTCTCTCACTTCGTCCCAGCTGACCCTTCCCCCTCCCCATATCCTCAAGTCCATTCTCTAGTAGGTCTGTGTCTTTATTCCTGTCTTACCCCTAGGTTCTTCGCGACATTTCTTTTTTTCTTAGATTCCATATATATGTGTTAGCATATGGTATTTGTCTTTCTCTTTCTGACTTACTTCACTCTGTATGACAGACTCTAGGTCCATCCACCTCACTACAGATAACTCAATTTTGTTTCTTTTTATGGCTGAGTAATATTCCATTGTATATATGTGCCACATCTTCTTTGTCCGTCATCGGATGAATGGATAAATAATAGCTCTTTTAAATTTTGTTTAAAATTGTTTAAATAATTTGATCACTAATGCTTATTTACTAATTTCATCACTGGTGCCATTTCTGGGTTTGTTTGTCTTTATTACATTTCCTCCTGCTTATGGGTCATATTTTCCTGCTTCTTTGCATGTCTGGTAATTTATTTTTGGACACTGGAAGTTGCAATTTTTCTTTATTTATTTATATATTTTTATTGATTTACAATGTTAAGCTAGTTTCAAGTGTACAAAGTAGTGATTTGATATGTTCATAGATTATACTACACTTAAAGTTATTATAAAGTATTGGTTATATTCCCTGTGCCATACATTATATCCTTGTATCTTATTTATTTTATACCTAGTAGTTTGTACCTCTTAATTCCCTTCCCCTCTCTTTCCCTTCCCCCACCCCTCCTTCCTCTGGTAACCACTCAAATAGAACCTAGAGAAATGAGAACTACAATATATGAAATGAAGTATTCATTGGATGGGATTAACAACAGATAAGGCAGTGCAGAAGAAAAGGTTAGCGAACTTGAAGATATAGCAATAGAAACTATACATGATGAAGCATAGAGGAAAAAAAATTAACAGAGCCTCAGTGACTTATGGAACAAAATGCAATAGTTTAACGTATGTGTAATTGGAGTCCCAGAAGGAGGGATGGGCATATAAAATACATTTGCAAAATTGTGGCTGAATTTTTTTTTAATTGATGAAAATGATAAAATCAAATCCAAGAAGTTCAACCGACTCCAAGCAAGAGAAACAAAAGGAAAACATCGTCAATGATCATCATAATCAATTAATAAATAGTTTAAAACCATTAAGAGAAAATCTTAAAATCAACCAGAGAACAAAAGCACACATTGTGTTGGGAAATGGAAACTATGTAAGCCCAAAGACAATGGAGCGATATCTCTCTAGTGGTAAAAGAGAAGAACCATCAACCCAGAATTCTATATTGAACAAAAATACCTTTGTACAACAAAGGCAAATAAAGACTTAAAGAATGCCCTGAGTGATCTTACTGTGAAAATGAGGGGCAGAGACCATGCAGCCTCCAACATCAGACCTGACATATGGTTGGCATTTTTAAAATACCTTCCATGTCTTCTTGGCCCTGGGTGATGTGGTGGGTTCTGGAAAGTTTTAGGTAACCACCTGAAGGGGTGAGTCAGGGGAAGAACTGGCTCTCTTAGCTTCCTCTTTCCATCTGTCACAGCACATCTTGCCAAGGGATGGTCTTCAGCTTGCTCAGTTGTCTCTGCCATCAGACTGTGAGATTCCTGAAAGCTTGGGATTGGTCATATTCACCTGCCCAGTCCCATCAGCACCTGGCTTAGTGCTCAGCAGGTGGTAAAGGCTCAATAAAGGTTACCTAGAGAATGGATGAGGGGGAGAGAGAAAGAAGAGGGAAAGCCCTGGTCTACATAGCAGCCAGTGATGTGATAAAGCATGGATTGGATCACATGCTTGCTGCTTTCAGAATGAATGCCAACCTTTTCTGCTGGCCCACAAGGCCCAGCAATCTGACTTATGCCTAGTTTGCTGACACCTGTCTCTGCCCCCTCCATCTTCCTACTCATTCCTTCTCATCTCTTGAACATGCTGAACTTATTTCTAACTCGGAACCTTTACACTTGCTGTGCCCTCAACCTTGATCACTTTCTGCCAGAACTTTGCAAGGATCACTCATACCATACAGAATTCTGCTCAAATGTCCCCTCAGTGGGGGCCCTCTCTGAATATCCACCCCACTTGGCTCCACCCCAAGCATTTCATATCCATGTACCCTTTCTGGTCCCCTTTTCTTCAGTGCACCTGTCATTACCTGTAATTCCATTACATGCTTATTAATTTGTCCTCTTAGTTGTTGGTCTCATGTACCAGAACATAAGCTCTGCGAGGGCAGCAATGTTCCCTCATTGTTCAGAGTTGTATCTCCAGTACCTACTAAGCAAATATATATGTATAAAGTATAATACATATACACACATATGTATATTTACACATATATGCCTAATGCATATACAGATACACACTCACTAATCAGCATATAGATACATGTATACACACGTTAAGCAATG
>RJWK010060565.1:0-13307 GCA_004363435.1 Platanista minor
AAAAAAAAAAGAAATACTTGCAGAAACATCTCTTTAGCAGTATAGTTCACTTTCTAATTTTTTTTTCCCTGCAAGTGGCTAAGTATCTTGTCACATCACTAAGCATAGCTGTCACATGTTCTATGGGACTGGAGGGTTCACTGCTGGGACAGGATGAAGCACGGTGAAGGGAAAAAAAGAATCAGTTCTAAGGACTCGTAATGCAAGAGGGGACCTCAGACTAAGCCTGTGGTGATGCAGGCTTTCTCCTACTGGATATAACTGAACCTATAAATTAGACACCAACATCTGCATCAACCAGACCACTCCTAATATAGGGGGGTTTACTGCCACCTACATGACACAGCCCCACCATTTAAGTAGCTTTGTGCCATTTATCATAACAGTGCAATAAGAATACTTAAGAAGCTAGCTATGGACAACATTCGTAGCAGCACTATTTACAATAGCTAAGATATGGAAGCAACCTAAGTGTCCATCAACAGATGAATGATTAAAGAAGATGTGGTGTACATATACAATGGATTATTACTCAGCTGAAAAAAAGAATGAAATTTAGCCATTTGCAACAAAATCTGTAGGGTATTATCCTCAGTGAAGTAAGTCAGACAGAAAAAGACAAATAGTGCATGTTTTCACTTATATGTGGAATCTAAAAAGTGAAACGAACGAATCAACATAACAGAACAAAAACAGACTCACAGATACAGAGAACAAATTAGTGGTTACCAGTGGAGAGAGGGGGAGGGGCTGGGGCAAGGTAGAGGAAGGGGATCAAGAGGTACAACTACTAAGTATAAAATAAATAAGACACAGGATGCAATACACAGCACAGGAAATATAGCCAATGTTTTATAACTTTAATGGAGTAAAATCTATAAAACTATTGAATCACTATGTTGTACACTTGAAACTAACATAATATTGTGAATCAACTACACTTAAATTTTAAACAAAAAGCTTGCTATGGAGAAAGCAGGTGTTGAAAGTGAGAGAAAGACCATCACTCTAGTGTGGTGGTTCTTAACCTGGGGTCCACAAAGAGAATTTAAGGAATCTGTGACATGGATGGGAAAAACAAATTGTCTTTGTTTCACTAACCTCTACGTGAAATAGAGCAGCTCCTCTCATTATGAAACTAAGCAACAAACCAGTGTGGTATTATCTGTCCCTGGGACCTTGTTCCCAATAGAAATCACAGATAATTTCACATCACTTTACAATTGTTGCAGATATCTTAAAATATCATTTATATTCATCACTTATCAGAAATTACAGTAGTTGTTAGGCCTGCCACTATACCTTATTACTTAATGCAATAATAAAACACTATATTATTGTGTAACAAATTTGTCTTAAAAATATTTTGATTACTATTCAATGTAATTGTTTTCCTTTGTCATCCTCCACATGTACTTTATGAATTAAAACACATTAACTCTGAGAAAGGGTTTGTGAGCTTCAAAGGACTGTCAAAGATGCCCATGGCACAAAAAGCTACGAACCCTCAGGCTCAGGTGAGAGCCAGATTCTACTGCCTACCTAATAGACTCAGGGTGTTCAAATCTTATAACTATACTCTGGGTTTTGTGGTTTCTTTGAAATAAAAAAAAAAATACCTTTACAACTGAAATTCTTGTATGAAAAGATAATTCGCTGCCAAGCTGAAATTCTTAACCCTCCTGCCCCGTTAAAACAGTTGTTTGATGCAAGCTGAATATCTGTGGTTTCTTAGGTCAGATTCCTGGCAGATCACTTCTGAAAAGGCAGGTGACCTGAATCCATCTGGAAAGTGATTTCTGCAGCCAGGAGAACCAAGACTGAGTGTGACCTGCAGCCCTTCTTGTCGGCAAGAGCACCTCCAACCTCACTGGCCACAACCATGGTCACTCAGTGGCCAGTCAGTGCTGCTTTTACCAAATCCAGCTCCTGTGTTGTGGCGTAAACGCAGGGTAGAGTGCTCAGGACAATCCAGCTTGCAGAGGAAAAACACTCCCCGTGTGTATCGTTTCCTGCTTTCCTTCCAATCTCAGCAACAGAGCGACCACATACTCTTGTTTATAGTCAGGAAATGAGTCCAGCCAAGGTCTTCCCAGTTTACAAAACAGGAGGCAGCAGCAACAGCAGCAGAGTACTCTGAGATCTGGAGATGTCAAGACTCCCAGCAAACCAACTCTATCCAACCATCCACAGCAGTGACATCACCCTGAGATGGGCTCTTTACACTTTCTCTCTGCCAAGCCAGAAGCTCCATGAGGCCTGGGAATGATCCTTAAGCATCTCTGACCCCAGAGCCCAGGACAGAACTGAGCACACAGTAGGTTCTCTACCGATGCCTGTTGGAAACAGAGTCAAAAATGGCCTGTTTTTCTTTCCTATTTGTTTTTCTTTTATTTTTATGGGTTTTCGAAAATGTATTTTGCATTTCCTTAATTACTTCTCTAGCAGGAGTAAGAAGGGTTTTGTTTGTTTTTGAAAAGGCTGGTTCACAGATGACAACAACTTCTTGCGTATAGACCCCAGGGCTGAATGCTTCTGGGGTATGTGGCACAGAGGACATAAGAAGAGGCCCAGCCCTGGGGAATCCCTCACCTACAAGGGGATGTCACATCTGACAGGACCTGAAAGGCAGGCCTAGAAGGACCCAAGTCAGACGAGAGGTTTGGGGATGAGCCAGACACGTCCCCAACAGCTGTGGGGAAGGGCAGATCCAGAGATTTAGGAAACACCAAACAAAATGAAGCCAAGGGAGTGGGCTGGGGGCAGCTCCACCCCAAAGCCCCTCTGACCACCAGGCCGGACCTCTCCTGGCACTTAAAAGGACTTAATCTTTCAGTCACAAAATTCTCGTAGTACTTATGCAACCTGCAGCTTCCCAGGCGTCTCAGCATTTGGCACAAAACAAAAGCATCCTCCCCAAACCATTAACACCACCCTACTTCCTCACCCGTCGACGCGAGGCCTCCCAGGAGGCGCAGAAATCTTGTCAGAGAAGAAAAAGGCTCCCGGCCGTGTTCTTTACACCACATTGCCCTGAATAATATACAGTCTAAAACATACAATTTCCAGAAGCTCACCTGTTGGCTGTATCACCACGGTGGCCACATCCACGGCTTTTTCTTGAATTTCTTGCCAGTTACCCTGCTCTCCGATCCACTCGCTGACGATGCACCGGTAGGAACCCTGGTCGGAGGCCAGGGCCCGGGACACGGAGAGGCGGTACCCGTCGCTCCCCACGGTGTCCAGGCGCACGTCCCCGCTCCGGTAGCGCTGCTCGTAGCCGGGGCTGGGCCGCAACCTGCCCTCGTGGGTCAGGGAGAGGATGCTCCGGCGGGCGGGGCCGCGCCACACCTCCCAAAGCAGCGCCAGGTGCGTGTGCAGCGGCGACACGGTGGAAGCCGAGCAGCGCAGCTCGAAAGGCTCGCCCTCGCGCAGGCTGGGGCCCAGGGAGGGCTGCGGGCCGGCGGCCACGCGCAGAGCATCCGGCAGCACTGCGGGGAGAAAGCGGAGCCGTCAGCACACCGCCACGCCAGCCACTGCGCAAGTGCCCAGCACCGTCCGGGGCTTGCGGCACAACTTCCTCCTCCCCTCCCCTGTTCTAAAGCCCAGATGGGCACGGCTGCCCATTGCGCTTCATCTATGATCTCAACTTTCTGACTCGAAAAAAGAGGAGACACTAATAAGACCCCTGGCTAGCAGTGGGTGGTGCAAACTCCCTTTTGGGAGCTGTGCCTTGGAGTTCTATTTCTGCCACCCTCAGGCAGGTCACTTGACCCCTCCGTGCCTCGTTTTCCTCAACTCTTTAAAAAGGGATGACGAGACCTATCCCCGGAAGCTGACTGAGAACTAAACCAGTTATAAGGGAAGGTGCCCAGGACAGTGCTCGGCCCTCAGCAATCACAATCAAATAACCAGCCACTACTGTCCAACACTCCTCTGTTAGGACACAGGCCGGAGTAGAGAACCTGGGGGATCTTCTGGCAGTGTAATCCGCAAAGCACAAAGGCAGTGTAATCCGCAAAGGCAGTGTAATCCGCAAAGCACAAAAGCACAGGAGAGCTTCCTGTGCCTTGCGGCCTGGGGAATGTCTGAGAATGACTAGGGTGAGCAGAGGGTATCTGCAGGGTAGGAATCCATCGAGGAAAACTGACGCCTCAGCTACTTAACTATTAGGACCCACTGGGGAAAAGCTGGGCTCTTCCATAGTCTAGAAAAAGGGGGCCGGAGATCAGGGAAGCGTTGGTGACTGCTCTTGAGGAAGGGAAGCCACCCGTGATGTAACCAGCGAGGAGGCCCCTACCAAAGGGCAAGGACAACCTCTCAGGCTTGCCTATGGGCTGGATGAGAGAATCCCCAAACACCACTGTCCATCATCTCCTTGGGTTTTCCTGCCATCCCACACTCAGAAACGAATTCAGCGTCCTTGAGAAGGGACTACTCTAAATAACAGAAAAAAAAACTGCTACATGTTTAGAAGGACACATCACAAAGACCTATCTCTATTGCAAATGAATATAATGACCTTCTACTATACACATCAGTCTGTGAGTCCAGCTAACATGACTCAGTTCCCAAGACTAGTTATCCCTGAGGCCATGGATATATAGTTTGAAGACCAATGAAGCTGAAGGCCCGAGAGACACTAGACCATGCATGGCAGCCACAAGAGGCTCCACTTGGGCAGCCAGCCAGTCTCTTTCATGGCCATCCATCTGCTTTCCTGACCCCAGGAAAGCCTCTCATTACTCCTGCCTTTCAAAGACTGGAGAACAAACAGAAAGATACTGGGTAGTGGTGGTGGTGGGGGTGAGGGTAGGTTCCCCCTGCTGCCTCCAACTGCTCAAGATGAGACTTACACATGGAGATGAGGGTGCATCTGACCTAGTGGAGGTGTACCGTGTGTGTGATGACTACAGAAGCAATGCATTATTTAACTCCAACGCAAGAATGTCTTATGGGACTTTTTTTCTCAAAAACCTATTTGGATTTTGTAGAGGAATGAGAAGAGGTAATGGAAGAGGTAGACTGGACATTTGAATACCTGCATAATGGACATGGCTGCTTTATTCCCTCATGAGTCTAATGGGGGAACAGTATCTGGACAATATGGTGGTAGTCCATAAATCATTACAGAAGGAATGAATGCCTGAATCAGCCCCTTCTTTTTATATCATCATGTACATCTTCTGCTTTCCTGATCACTAATTACACTACTACTCTGATATAATTCTTTCTGGAACAAGGCAGGATACAAATAAATGCATACTTAAGTAATAATAATAACAACACTAATAATGTTTCTATTTTGCTATACTAATTAGCTGTGTGATTTGGGGCAAGTAATTAACCTATGCTCTTCCATCTCCTCGTGTGTAAATTAGGGAAATACCCTGCCCGCTCTTCTTCATTGGGCTGAGAATTGAACGTGTGAGTTAATCAAACAGAACTTGGAAAATGAAAAAACTAACAGACCCAAACATTCCAGATACATAAGGTGCGATTACTTGCACAGCTAGGCCAATAACGTTGCAGTGACCACATCATTCTTTCTCCACATATGACCCCTACAACTTCTAGAACAAACAGCTACTTAAATCATGAAGGGTACAAAGAAAGACATGAGCTTGGAAGTTATCTGTTAGTCCCATAAACCTGAACATCAGTGTCATCGTGACCATCACCTTCTCGTCCCTAACCTGACTGAGTGCTTACTGTGGCATTGCTCTGAGGCTTGACATGTCCTAAGTCACCTTGACCTTTACGGAAGGCAGTGTTTTCCAGAGGAGGAAGCTGAGGCATGGGACGTGCCCACGGCCACAGAGCTGACAAGTGGGAGAGCGAGCCACGGGACTTACTGAGTGCAGGCAACCTGGCTCACAGCTGGAGTCGCCATCACATACCACTCTGCCTCAACTCACCAGCCACGGGAGGGCTCACAATCATAATGGTGTGAAGAGAAAGGGCCCTCAGATGCCACCTGGCCCATCCTCTGACTTTAATCAGAGAAGACATTATTCCTCCATTGGACAGAGGAGTTTCCTGGCACAGTCCCGCACAGCTGAGTGGCAGAGGAAAGTCTGGTCCCCCAGCGCAGCAACCCCCCGTGTGAGGATGTACCTTTAACTTGCACTGTATCCTCATAGTTGCCCTGGACGGTGGCATCCGTGCTGGGGGTGGAACACTTGTAGTGGCCTTGGTCTGAGGGCTGGACGTTCTTTATGTGCAGCTCCACGGCGTCGTTGGCCGTCCGCCGCAGCACGATGTCACCCCTCTGCAGGCGCTCACGGTACAGCTGGACGGGGAAGCCCACCTCCCAAGTGCTGGCGAGCTCCACGAAGCTGCTGCCCGAGGCCAAGAAGCTCCAGTCAAAGTTCTGCTCGCTGGGGCCGTCGTAGTCGCTGACGTTGCAGGGGATGACCAGTTCAGTGCCCACCACCCGCACCAGACTCCCCGCGGGGACCCTCACCACACGCCCTCGACAAAGAGCTGCAACAACAAGAGGTGAAAGGCAGGGCTTGAATCCAATAAGGTCTTCCCAGTGTAAATGTGGTAAAACTGTGGGCGCTCCGGCTCCCAGGCACATGGTGGAAACGTGACATCGACCAGCTGGGGAAATGTGACACTGACCAGCGTGCTGCCAGTGTCTGTGCAGAAGGCTGAGCCCACCCCAAGGACCCCAAGCCAGGAATACCCCCCTGCGGTGAGCACCTCTCATGCAACAGTCTCCTAGGATTGTCAGGGAGGAAGAGAAGCACTAAAAGTAGGCTAACCATGAACTTGAATAGCTTTCTCCCTCCTGTTTCTATTTAACCTACTGTGATCTCTCAACATGAGGTAGAAATACTTTTGGTTTCGTGTGAAAGGAAAGGACACAGCTAATCAAGTATTTACATTTCTTCCCACCCTATATCAACATTCTTCCCTAGAGACCATTCCCTGGGGGCTCCTGAGACCTGACTTACAATGATGGCTGCCAGTTTTTAAATCCTAGAGCAGCCTGCTGATAAAATGATTTAACTCTGGTTATCTGACATTGCCTATAAATTAATTTTAAAATATGACGATTCTACCAAGTATTAATTTTCTATTTTCTGGCTCATTTCCTTCTCTCTACTCTTCATCCTGATCTAAATTCAGAATGAGGATAGGGAAGCACAAAGGGAGACAGGGCCTGCTCTGGCTGGTTGCTGGGCGTTGGTAGGAATGCAGTGGCTTACTGGGGATGAGAGGCCTGGTGGACAAAGCCAAGAGGTCACTGGTATTCCCTGCCCCAAGTGCACAGACCTCACGGGCCTCTGGGAGGGGGCTTAGGGGCCGTCACCTGTGTGTCCTTTAAGATCGCTTCTTTGCAATGAATTTCAGCACTTTTTTTTTTTTTTTGTGGTACGCAGACCTCTCACTGTTGTGGCCTCTCCCGTTGCGGAGCACAGGCTCCAGACGCGCAGCCTCAGCGGCCATGGCTCACAGGCCCAGCCGCTCCGCGGCACGTGGGATCTTCCCGGACCGGGGCACGAACCCGTGTCCCCTGCATCGGCAGGCGGACTCTTAACCACTGCGCCACCAGGGAAGCCCTTCAGCACATTTTTTTGAAGTGCGTTTATTACCTGTGTTAGCATTTCGATTCAGACCAAATGAACTTGCATGGCTCTTTCCTGATGTTCTATGAATAGGTATAGCATTAAGATATAGAGGAGAAAGCATGAGCTCTGAAATCAAGGAGACAAGTTTACACTGAGAGACCTCTCTTAGCTTTGGCTTCCTCCACTATAAAATGAGGAAAGAAGGATTCACTGAGTTGATGAAATAAAATGGCGAGCTGAGACTCTGCCATGTAGTAAGAGCTCAATAAAATGGAACTTCTATTATTTATTTTCAGTTCTGTGTTTCTGTCATTTGTTATGGGTTGAATTGTGTCTCCCTACCACCACCCCCCACATTCATATGCTGAAGTCCTAGCCCCCAGCACCTCAGAATGTGATCTTATTTGGGAATGGGGTTGTTGCAGGTGTACTTAGCTAAACCGTAATGAGGTCATACTGGAGTAGGGTGGGCCCCTAATCCAACGACCGGTATCCTTAAAAGGGGGGAAATTTGGACAGAGTCAAGCACTCAGGGAGAGTACCATGTGAAGATCAAGGCAGAGATTGGGATGATATGTCTATGATCTAAGGAATGCCCTGCACCCCCAGTCCCAGGAATGCACACTGGGGCTGAAACAAGGTCAGAGTCCTCCTCTGCTCATTTTTTGCTGAAGCTGCTCAGGGAGACACTTTCACCTCCTTTGGAATCAGGGTACTACAGAGCTGCTTTGCTCTGAAGCTGCATGTGGGCAGCCCTCCTGACCAGGTGAGGAAGCCATCTGCAGCAGAAGAGACCCAGGTCAACACTGGGACCAAAGAGGCGCAAAGAATGTGCCCTTGTGACTAGATGGCATCATCTGAGCCACTAGATCTGCCACACCTTCTAAATCATTCCACATGCACACACACATACACACAAACACATATGCACACGTGTGCACACACACACACATGCACACGTCTTCCCCTGGACATTTCAATTCCTTGCAATTCCACTCACACCCACTTATATTCCTTAGGCTAATTTCTGTCACTGGAAACTCAGGGCACTGAAATAATACCCAGCAAGCAGTGAGGTCATCATCACCACATTTCACAAAGGAAACAGGCCATCCTTTTTACATTTAATTTCAGAGATGACTGGATAATTCTGACTCTCCCAGAGAGACCCTTCAGAAGGAAGCTTCAGGACTTCCCTGGTGATGCAGTGGATAAGACTCCACGCTCCCAATGCAGGGGGCCAGGGTTCGATCCCTGGCCAGGGAACTAGATCCCACGTGCATGCCGCAACTAAGAGTTCACATGACACAACTAAGGAGCCCGTGTGCTGCAACTAAGACCTGGTGCCACCTAATAAATAAATATTTAAAAAAAAAAAAAAAAAAAAAGAAGGAAGCTTCATGGTGGAGACCCGTAAGAGGGAACACAGCCTAACGCTTATCCTCCTTGAGCCCAGTTTCCATCTGTGAAATGGAGACACACCCTTAGGGCTGTGTAAGGATTAATAATTGAGCCACAGAGCACTGACAACAGTGCCCTGCACGCAGTAAGGGTCTGTGGTTACCTGCTTTGCAGGCCACCTCTAAAATAAACCTGATCACAATCATTCACTTTGCTTCCTTGACAGGTTTACAAAGGAATTTCCTAACATGTAAACCTTTGCAATTTCTAGCCCTTGTCAAGAAGTTCACCAGGGTTAACAACCAGCTCAATGGGGCCCTTCGGCATGAGGCTACATTCCTTGTAAGGTGTCTGTCTTTATTCTTAGTGAGTGGAGCTCAGCAAACTGAGCCAGCTGCTTGTGTCAGCTCTCCAGTCCTGCTTCCACAGAGTCACCCAAATCATCTTTTTAACACACAAATCATATGTCACTTCACTGGTCAGAAGTATCTCACGGCTCCTCATCATCTTCCAGACCCCCCACTGTGATGCCCCTGGTTCATGCCACCTTCCCTCTCACCTGAATTATTGCAACAGCCTCCCAACTGGCTGCCTGCCTTCCCTCTGCTCCTGCCCTCCACTCTCAACACAGCCAAGCCATCTTTCAAAAACTTAAGTGCATTACGTCCTTACTCTGCTCAAAGCTTTCCAATCACTCCCCATGTCACTCAGATAAAAGCCAAGTCCTCACAGAGGCCACCAAGACCTCACAGGACCTGGCCCCCTTTTCTTCTCCAAGCCCCTCCCTCCACTGCACTCCAGCCATGCTTTCCTCCTAAGACTCTTGAGCAGAGAGACCTATTCCAACCTAAGGCTTCTGCACATTTTCTCGGTCCGGAGCACTCTCAGACATAAACCCCACTCCATCACCAGCTTCACATTTCATTCTAGTGTTGCCTTATTAGTGAGGCCTTTCTTGACCGCCTTAAAATTGTACACACCCACCCTCATTCTTGCCAAATTTTCTTCTTATCACTTATCACTAATATTCTTTATGTATATCCATATACTTTTACTATTATTTATTATCTGCCTTCTCCCACCAGGATGTAAGGTCTAAATGAGCAGTGATTTTTATCTGTTTTGTTCACTGCTGAATGCCAGTGCCTAGAACTGGGCCTGGTACATAGTAGTTGTTCAATAAATATTTGCTAAATAAATGAACGAATAGAAGACACACAAGATCCTTCATAGTCTGGCCCATGGCTACCATTCCAGCTTCATCAGCTACCATTCTCCCACCCCTTAGTCCTTAGACTTCAACAAAACAAATGGCCCTTCAGTCTCTGGAAATGCCATGCTCTCTTGGGCCTCACAGCCTCTGCTTCTGTGCTTCCTTCATCTGGAATGCCCTCCCAGCAATCTCTCAGCCTCTTGCAAGAAGTAGCTCCAGCATCACCTCCCGTGGGAAGCCTTCCCCATCTCCCCTGGGGTCACTTAGGCACTCCTGCCTCAACTCAACCTGCAGAAGTACCTTCGACTCTGGTATGTTACAGTGCCGCTGGAAAAAGCCAAGCAGATAGGAACAGATGCCTGAAAGATCAAATTCTAATCTAAAAAAGATATAAACCTGAGCAGTGTCATACATGCAGAACTGGGATGTCCCCTCATCTGTGCAAAGCAAGATTTTGAAGTTTAGTTAACAGAATTTCAATTTGCTACCAGCAGTCTGCTATTTAGCACATATTTCCTTTAATATTGTTAAATAACAGCTAATAATATTTAAAAAATAAACACAACTTGTAAAACACAGAGCATATGGCTCTTTCCAAATCAAAAAGAATATCTGCAAAGCCACACATTACCAATTTTAGTTGAAACCTCTTGTAACAGTTGACTAAGGGGAAAAAAACAAAATTTTCCTCTGGTTTTCCAAATTCTACCAGTATTTCAAATGAAGAGTCCCAAACACTTTGGCACCTGAACTGTATTAGGTTAGCTTTCTATAAAAATGTCTTTACTAAGAAACAATTTAAATTTGTTTTCAGGGGTCAATATAAGAAATCTTTATATGAAAAGCATTTCTTTATTAGTTTTAAAAGGGCTACTGAGGCCACTATTGTGTTGCTCAATGATGCAAGAATCCATATGATAAAAGTCTCTTAAAATTTAGTACCAGAAAATAAATACCAGTTGATGGACCATTGTGTGTTCTTTCCCCAGCAAACAAGAACTATATAGGCGTCTCTCACCACTCAGTTCAGTAACCACAACCCAAGTACCTTTGATACTCAACACAAATTAGGGTACCTTAATAGCACATTTTGTGCAGTATATTAAGGCTCTGATGCTAAACCTCTCTCTCATAATCCCAATTACTAAGCGGCCCAGCACCACAGCACCATGCCCTGGTGATGCCCAGAGCCTCTTAGATAGGTCCCAGAACCCTGCACTGCTTCCTAATTCCTGTTTTTAAAATTTCTGCCTAAACCTGCCAAAATAAAACAAAACACACAAATAACCCTGAATACAGTTGTTACTGCTTCATCATCTCTTTTACCTGTATTCCAACTTCCAAGTCCTGTCTTCCCCAACTATATAAAATTCATGTGTCCTTTTGTACCTTAGCTTCAAGGAAGTCTAGTACGAAATATGATGGTGAAATATGGCAACCATTCACAATCTAAATTTCTACTAATTATCTCTTTCCTCTATCTCTACACCTTCCTGTGCCTTCTCTGCCACCCTTGTACTTTTGATTTCTTTACCCTTGTTTTAAGGTTTATTGCATGTATGTGTGTATTTCACTGTAAATTGCCTCAAATATGTTTTTTGGGAGGAGAGGAGATAAGTGAGGTATAAATTTCAAAAGACTAATAATGGAGATGAGATTTTCTGCTATGATGGACTAGCTTGTATCAGATCAACTCCCCACCCCCCACCCCCACCCCAGAACAACTACAAAAGATGGACAAAACACAAGAAACAGATCACTGAATGCACTGATGATCAATCCAGGTATCCGGGACTAAGGGGCCAAGATCACAGAAACACCCCAAGGTGGGCCTGACAACATGCACTGCTTTTTCTCTTGAAATATTTGCCAATTTAAAGTTGTGTAGTAAAAGGTAATAGTTCAGAACTTCCAATGTCTCATGGGGCCAAGAAGACAGCAACTGAAGTTCAGGGCCATTAAGAAAGTCATAGTCTAAAACAAGCAAACAAACACAAAAAGGAAGTCATAGTCTGAGGTGGGGGGAGTTGGTGGGGGAAGATTAGTAAGTGTCCGAGAAATTAAACAGAAAATAAATATTAAGAGGCTAAAAGATTAAGCAAATATTTCGACCATCTCACAGTACTGGGGAAACAAAAATTGGAATTCTGAGTTCACAAAGGAAGGTTGACTATAGTCAACACCCCAGACTGAATTACAGCCCTGGAAAGGGCTATGCCTTTGGAGTAAGAGCAAAGCTGAAGAAACAATCAGCTCTCAAAAATACTGAAATCTTGTCTCAAAACACCTCAATTCCTCACTGGATTACAGTGAGCTTCTCTTACTGTATTAGCCTGCTAGAAAGAAAAATAAAAAAATAAAAAGTAAATCTTCTTGTGAAGAAGATAACATCATACAGAGCCTCCACAATTTTTCAATACTCAGTCAAAACCTACCAGACATTCCGTACAACAGCACCAAATGACTGAAAACAAAAAACAGACCAGACGATAGAAACAGAAGCACAGGGTTACAGATATTGGTGTTATCAGACGTGGATTTTAAAATAACTATGATTAATTTATTAAAGAAATAGACAACAGGATTTCACTTCTTAACTTTATTAAAATAATCATATTAAAATCCTAGACTTAAAAAAAAAAAATCTAAAATTAAGAACTCAATAAATGGGTTTGATATCAGATTAGATGCAACAGAAGTCAGTATAAGATATCCAAACTGGGGGATTCCCTGGTGGCGCAGTGGTTGAGAGTCCGCCTGCCGATGCAGGGGACACGGGTTCGTGCCCCGGTCCGGGAAGATCCCACATGCCACGGAGCGGCTGGGCCCGTGAGCCATGGCTGCTGAGCCTGCGCGTCCGGAACCTGTGCTCCGCAGCGGGAGAGGCCACAGCAGTGAGAGGCCCGCGTACCGCAAAAAAAAAAAAAAAAAAAAATCCAAACTGAAGCACAGGGTGTAAAAAAGATGAAAAATGTAGAAAAGAGTCTAAGAGACACATGAGAGACAGTAAAAAGGTCAAACACGTGTAACAGAGTCCCAGGATGAGAAAGAATATGATAGAATTAGAATTAATTTCTGAAGAAATAATGGTTAAGGTATTTCTAAAACCGACA
>RJWK010060566.1:0-13307 GCA_004363435.1 Platanista minor
ACTTTGTTATAAAGCAGAAACTAACACACCATTGTAAAGCAATTATACTCCAATAAAGATGTTTAAAAAAAAAAAAAAGAAACACCACACAGGGTTATATTGGGATTAGCAAAAATGTCTGCACACTGCCAAACACTTAGATACAGAATGTCATGCAATAAATTGTGTTTATTAATGCTATTTTGGTATTATAGCATACCACCTCCCATCATGCTCTCTGACCCTACTCTTCTGCAGTAAATTCTTTCTCAAAGAAGCCTTCCTCAATTTCCTCATCTACATCAAATTGCCCCATATATATTCTATCTCTATTTGTAGTACTTACACAGCTGCAATTTTTGTGATTATTTTAATAGGTTTCCTCTATATCATAGAGAATATCCCTCAGGATCTGTTCTCTCCTGCTTCTGGAGAAATAGAACCCTGATTATTAGCTAGATATGAGGTCATCGAGAATAAAGACCATGTTCCCCAGACTCCCTTGCAGTAAGGTGTGGCCATGTGATTGAGTTATGGCCAACAGGATGTGAGCAGAAGGAAAATATTCCACTTCTACATTATAATCTTAAAGGAATGGGGCATGCTCACCCCTTCCCCATTTTCTACCATCTAAAATGTAGACATAGCGGTGCTGAGCCATCTTGGACAATGTAAATAATGGCATCTTAGGAAGAGCAGAGCCACAGGCCTAGTCACCTAATACAATGGAGCCACATACAGGTGTTACATGAGAGAGAAATAACTTTCTATCTTGTTTACGCCCCTTCAATTTTTGGTCTTTATCATGGCAGCTAAATCTATCCTAACTTATTATCCTCCATTACATGATAAATTCTGCGAAGGCAGAAATCATGTCTCTTTGGGCTATAGCCACTGTATTGTTAATGCCTAGGCACACAGACACTAAGAGGCTGAAAAAATATTGATAAATGAATAAAGTCTAGTTATGTACTTTGGAGCTATACAGAATAAATGTAATAACTGTGGATAATAAAAGTAATCATAGTCCCCTTAAGTGCTTTTTCCCAAGTTAAATTTTAAATAAAATTTTAAGTTACAGGGAATACAGCCAATATCTTATAATAACTATAAATGGAGTATAATCTGTAAAAATTTTGAATCACTGTTGTACACCTGAAACTAATATCGTAAATCAATTATACCTCAACTTTAAAAGTTTTTTATTTAAATATTTAAGTTGTAAAATCCAGAAGTTAAAAATATATGATTATTTGAGCAATGTTACCTGTCAACATAGTTTTATAAAATGCTTTAGCACCAGAAGTCATTCCATCTGGCAGAAGGGGTTTACTGGAATTGTCAGTTAAAAATTGTCAGTACCAAAGGGCATTACATTATCACTAGTTATTATCAGCCAGTTATTTATTAACCATCTGTTATGATAACAGCTAACCTATGCATCCTCATACAGAGACGCTAAAGGAAAAGTACTTACTGTATTACACATTTGTTACATACAAAGTAACCAGTAAATGAAATTAATTTCAATATAATCATTTGTAAAGGTTATATTAAGTAAAATAATCCTAATAACTTTTCTACCAACATGAGCATGTTAAATAAAAATGCTGTATAATTTTAAACTCAGATTTCTACAACTTTTTCCAACTTTTGTTGATGTTAAAGATTAGTTGTTCAAGACTAATTTGGATAAGATTGTATAAAGAATTAGGAGGAAAAAAATTTAAACTACATGATCTTTGCCATACCAGTGTTTATTCTTGTTACAAATGGGATTTGCACTAGTGTTGATTCCATTAGGGATAAGTTTCCAGTTTCTAATACAATGAAGTACTAATACTTCTTTTCTAACAGTATCACCATGTTAAAGTGCCAGTGAAAATCTCTGAATCTTAATTCCTTGTTGGCCACACAGAGCCCACATAACAAATCCTACCTTAGACTGTAGAAGTGTATCATACACTAGAAAAGAGTCAGTATCTATGGATTATTAAAAATGTAATTAAGGTTAAAAATTAAATACAACTTACCAACTATAATGAAATAAAATATTTAAATTTATTTTTAAAGGTCCAATGGCTATCTTAAGAAAAACATAACTTTTCTGTTGTTTTTTGGGAGGGCTGGGGGGAACTTATGTATATTTCTTTTGCTTCAAAGTCAGGAGAAAGCTGACATTATGATTTTTTTAAAAAACAGTATTTGCATACATTTTTCAAATAAATTTAAAATAAAACATGTAGAGATCTGACAAAATCAGCAGATATTTTTAATCAGAAACATTTTAATTTGAATGTATTTTTAACATTATAAAATGAGTCATCTATAGTTAACATCTAAAACAAAAAATAGTTAATGTTAATACCTACTCTGAGGCCAAATAACAGTCAACATAATTTTAGTACACCTTAATACAATCTTAAAAGATGTTATAAATGAACCTAATAGAGCTTAGTTGCACAAGCCATATTCCTTTTATTACTAACTTCCTGGTTGACACTGCTAAATCAAAAATATATACTAGAACTACACTTTTTCTCTTTGTGAGAAACAAAGAGAAATGATAATTGTAGTTCTAGACCAGGTTTTGCCAGTAACTAGTTGTTGCACCTGGAGTTGGAATTAAGTCTCTCTAGGCTTTAGCCTCCTCATTTATGATGACGTAAGACAGAACAGTTTCCAACATTTCTTCCAGCTCGAAACTTCTGATACTATTTTTATCAAAATTTTCTTGAAGTTTATCTTAGTACTCAATTTTTCAGTAAAAGTTATTCACCTAATCTTCACCAGAGTCAACTGCCACCTTTCTCAGTTTTTTGGGTTTTTTTTTTTTTTTTTTTGCGGTGCGCACAGGCTTAGCTGCTCCACGGCATGTGGGATCTTCCTGGACCAGGGATTGAACCCGTGTCCCCTGCATTAGCAGGCGGATTCTTAACCACTTCACCACCAGGAAGTCCTCTCAGTTTTTTTTTGCTATAGCAATATTACGAAATATATGGAAATAAACTGAACCTTCCTCCTTTTCAGAAGCTTACTCAGAGAAGTGACATTAAGAAACGAAATCAAAAGGAAGAGTAACAAGAAAAAGGAGGAGAAACACAGAACCTCTATATTACATAGGTTGGATTCATTTAATGACTGAATGAGTGAATGAAAAGATATACAGGTAGATATAAGGAGAAAAACCTGAGTCTGTAATTTACCTCAATGAGCAATGCAACCATCTTTTTCCCATCAGCTCCTGGATTGGCAAGTCTGTTAAATTCCAAATCAAAATAAAGCTTGCACACAGCATTTTCAGGAATGACTTCATAGCAGTGTAAGAGATTTCTTCTGAATTGAATAATTCAAGATTGTTACATTTATATTTCATACCTTTTAAATCACAGAAGTTGCTCTTGTATCTCAAGATAGTATATTAAGATGTAATGACAGATAACTATGACATAATGAAGACAAGATAAAGTGAACAACTGCTTACCACAGGTTTACAGAACACAGTATCAAGAGTTTCCATCAAACAAGATGTAACAATCATTTTCTGTAACATTATTTAACTGGAAAATATAGTCAACTTCATACTGTTATTTACTCACAGATAATTTTGATATCAGGTAACACTTCTATATTTGTTTTTGGTATCACCATGAAGCAAATTTTGTTTAAGAATTTTCTCAAACTGCGATCCCACAATCACGTATTCTTGGGATTCCATGAATTTTTTAATGAGAATTTTTAAGTTCCATAGTTTCATTAGGAATATTTTAAAAACTGGTTACATACATTCTGAATCACCTGACTTCAATGCGCTTTCAATGCTCACATCTGCAGTTTCATTCTCACTGGTATCAAGAGGTATGACTTTAAGATGGGTTATTAAGAAGCAATGCTGACTTGATTAGTAAATGATAAACTGCTTAGTGGCATCATATACAAATAAAAGGTTTACAGTAATATGAACAAAGAAAAGTGATGGTGGGAATTGTGTCATCACGTGGTACAGGAATTCAAAACACATGCAATTTCTCTCTCCTAGCACCTGGTGAGATAATTCAGTGTTGCTATCACAAGGAAACTCCAGAATTCAATTCTAATAGTAAAGTAGTAACTAACTGCATGACTGAGAACTATGAAAGCCAAGGCAGACTGATTTAATTTCACAAGCATTTCCAGATGAAGGAAATGTAATTTAATGTGTTGTGCTTTAAAAGCTACTTACCGGGATTTATAGTAAAACCAAAGTTGAACATACGTTGTTACGAGGTAAGTACGCTGTCCATCACCCACTTTGTATTCCAAAGCAAATACGTGAACGTCCTTTATAAAACCAAAAATAATATTCAAAAAATTAGTAAAATGCAAATTTAAAATCAACTGTAGCTATTAAATGTTCATAAAGATTTTATCATTCAAATTTTCAAAAACTGGAACATTTGTATTATTGAAAACAAGAAAATTAATCACTAAATCTATGCCTATCAAAATCTAGTTATTTGTATTTATTTATATTTAGTCACTCAGGTAATACATGTTCAAGGCAGAAACAATTAGAACATCCAGAGTAAAACGAAAAAAAAAAAAAAGAAAAATCATTTTTCAGTCACTCGTTTGACTTCCTATTATAGTTTTATCTGCCAGTCTATGAAAAAGAACTTATTTTTTAAAACTACCTGAGGGCTTCCCTGGTGGCGCAGTGGTTGAGAGTCCGCCTGCCGATGCAGGGGACGCGGGGGTTCGTGCCCTGGTCCGGGAAGATCCCACATGCCGTGGAGCGACTGGGCCCGTGAGCCATGGCCGCTGAGCCTGCGCGTCCGGAGCCTGTGCTCCACAACGGGCGAGGCCACGACAGTGAGAGGCCCACGCACAGCAAAAAAAAAAAACTACCTGATTATTATAAATAATTTGGACTAAAGTTAATAAATTTTCTAGAGTATATAAAAATACATGAGAACCATTTTAAAAAATATATTTGTATATAAATCTTAAAAGCTGAAGGAAAGTTTTAAAATGCAGAACAAGTAACTATAAATTATTATTTCTCATAGAAAAGGAATACACAAGTTCTTTTGTTTCCACTTAGCTAAAGGTAGCTGTTGAGCCTATAAAGGAACTAAACTTCCATTTTCATGAGAGAAATCATAAAAAGACTAAGTTACCCGACCTTATTAAAAATCTTCTAGAGATAAATTTTATAAACTGATGATTGGTAAATCCAGCAATCATACACCTATATATATTTTTTAAAGTCAAGATTAAGCGAATCTGTATTTTAATTTCTGATACCTGAATTGGGGTTACACAAAAGGCTTTTCTTCTATTTCCTAAACTATTCTGATGAGATATGAGTGAGCTTCTGTTTACCAGGGAAAGAAGGTCCTCCTTAAAAACGTTTAGCATTTTGAGTTTTTATATATAATCAATTTTCAGAATCACAATATATTTATGCTGGATTTATATTGGATAGATGCATCTTTTCGTTGTATTTCTTTATATTCCCCACAGTGCCCAACAAAAAAAGATGTGCAATACACACCTGCTTGTTTATTTTTGAGAACCATTCCCTTTGTGAGGCTAGCATGTAGCAAGCACTTCTTCCTCTCACTTTGCTAATGTGTTGGACATTATGATAAATCCACTCTACTACTCCAAAGCACAAAAGGGACAGAAGAAAGATAAAAACATGTGTGCTCTGGTACTATGATTTAAGTTTTAGGGCTTATTAACTCTAAGCTATGACATTTGAGACATTTTCATTTGTGATTGTTTAAATTCAAATCTCTAATCCCTAATTTCATCCTTAAAATCTCACACTCTGGGCTTCCCTGGTGGCGCAGTGGTTAGGAATCTGCCTGCCAATGCAGGGGACACGGGTTCAAGCCCTGGTCGCGGAAGATCCCACATGCCGCAGAGCAACTAAGCCCGTGCACAACTATGGAGCCTGTGCTCTAGAGCCCGAGAGCCACAAATACTGAAGCCCGCACGCCTAGAGCCTGTGCTCCGCAATGAGAAGCCCTCGCACAATGAAAAGGAGCCCCCACTTGCCACAACTAGAGAAAGCCCGCGCACAGCAACTAAGACCCAATGCAGACCCCCCCCAAAAAAAAAAAAAAAAACCTCACATTCTACTTACTCATTTCCTGATATTTCTGTGGGTATTATTTTAGTTTAACTCTTACACTCATTCTATTATTTTTCAGTCCATGAATACAGTCACTTCTCCTCTAAGCATAGCTTCATTTCTATGTCACTACAAACTTTTTAAACTATCTGGCACTAGATGTGTCATTTTTTTCATCATTAATATAAAGTAAATGGTTAATGATTCATGGATATCTTTCCTAAATAGTAAAAAAGATTGCCATTAAATTCTTCTGGTAAAATATGTGGACTGAAATGAAGACAAACAACAGATTTTTGGGGGAAATCTTAAGGTATAGTAGCCCTAAAAAAAAGATGAGAAAAATTACCTCTTTGCAACTTTTAACAAAATTAAAAGCTTGAGTTTGCCGATGAAATAGTTTCCAAATGGATGGTGGTTCTTCTGGCTTAGACAATCTTGGTTTGTACACCAAGGACAATGGCGCCCTCTCATAACGGGATGCTCGTTCTTCAATTTGCTTCAGTTTTGCTTCCCATTTTCTTTTCATTGGTTCGGAAGTATGGGGAGACTAAATCCTACCCCAGGTAGGATCTCTGTCAATTACTACTAAAACAAACAAACATGGACGTCAGTTTCTTTGTTTAAAATGTATTTTGTTTAGTAAAACTTCAAAGCTCATTTCTGCTTATTTCTTTGCTTTATAGTTTATGTTTTGCATGAAATTTTGTTGTGAAACAAGGACAGGGCTGGTTATCAGAAATCTTTAGATCCTGGCTCTTCCATCTAACAGTGCTACAGTTTTGAACAGGTTAATGAAGCTCCCTAAATTGTAATCAGCTGCAAAATGGGAATCAACATGATCTTTATGTAGTTATCTTGAGGATACATGTCATAAGACATGAAAATGTTTTGCATATTCCAATGCCTCATGTAAATATGAGTTTTTTGCATCACTATGGTTTTTATTATAACCATTTTGTTGCATCAGGTGCCCAGATGGTGGGCATCATTCCAGTGCTATTATTTCTTAGTGTAGAATTCATTTCTAGGCACCACTGTCTAGTTCTTAGCTCCCTTTTCCTCTTTTTCCTGCCCACTGCTCTTCTTTTCTACTCAAACAACTATTAGTTGGGAGGATAACCAGTGTATGAGTGGGAATTACAATACTGGCTAGTTTTGGTTTGGGATGTATGGTAATTATAAGCATGACTTAAAAAAAAAGAATGTTAATCTGTTAACTTAATGACTACTTTTGTGATTAGTCAATTGAAATGTTTACATTTTAACGCTTGTTTCCTAATGATATATGTTTTTGTTTGTATACAATGCTTCCATGTTAGCCATGCTAAAGTAAGGGGACCAGGCAATACCTTTCCAATTTGGGATTACGGTTTACTTACAAAGGAAAAAGGATAGGTTTTTAGGAGAGGGGGGAAAAGCTTCCAGTATAGAGAAAAAATGGGGACAAATTCTCTGGCATTCCTGCCATCAAGAGATGCCATCTAAGCCCACTCCCATACAGACTCTTGGCCAGGTGACTTGCCAATGTCACATCAGCAAATGTGAAGTAAGCAGAGGTTTAATAAGTGCTTTGGCATTAGATTTGGCTATCACGGAGTCCTGCTCTGAGATCATCATGCTATAACTCTAGCCTCACAGAGGATAAAAGGCCATCTGGAGAAGAACCAAGGTACCCCAGCTGATAACAAGCACCAACTACCAGATACGTGAGTTAAGCCATTTTGGATCATCCAGCTATCATCTGAATTCAATGCTTGAGTAAGCCTGAGTGAGTTCAGGTTAGAGATCCAGCAAACTGCCCAGGCAACCCACAGAACTCTAAGAAAAAATTAATTTGTTGTTTTTAAAGCCAGAAGTTTTGGCCTGGGTTTCACACAGAAATAGAAATAACTAATAGTTTCCTTCTTCACTAATATCAGATATGTTGTAATTTATGTATGTAGAAAACAAATATATTAGGTTTTAAGTGACATAATATCATACACTAAAGCATTTGAAGGTAAAATCCCTATTCACCTTTGTCAATGCCTATCTAGTACTTGCATTGATAAATATGCTCTTGAATTTTAGCAGAAAACTTTGCAACATAAACTCACTGACAAATGAAATATTCCCTGGAAAGAAAAATAGGATCACCCGAAAAGATTAAGATAGGGTAGGAATATCCTCATGCATTGTTAGAAAAAAAGGCATATTATCCATAGATTTCAAATTTGACTTCAACCATAACAGACTTAAGATTATACTCTCAGAATTACACTTATTCCATATGGATATTATAAATTATAAACCAAGAAACAGAAAAAAATTCTAAAGCTATCAACATAAATTTCATAACAGATATGCCTAGGAAAGGAATACAATTTCTTTGGATTGAAGAGATGGGGCAATTTTTAATACAACTGTGTTAATTTTTCAATATATGTGACAGGGCTCCTTATTGCTAGATAGATTCTGAGTATTAGTTTATTTAATCTGCTTCACACACAGATAAAAACCCCCTCCATTTAGACAACCTAACTGAGAAACTTTCTTCTAAGAAACTGACTTTTAATAAAGCCCACCAATTACTTAATGAAGAAAATAAACACATAATGCGATCAGAGGTGAATTATGACTCTAGTATCTAGCAAATAACCGACTAGAAATAACCATGTGGATGTTCATAGTTACAATGACATCGGGAATATCTTTTCTGTTTTGTAAAAATATTGGTATGACCATGGGAGTATATCATATATGTAAGTCATAGTCACAATGGAAAACCAGTTTAACACTTACTGGACTGAGGAAACCACGCATGTCAACAGAAAAAAAGAGAGAAGCTCAAAATAGGTTATGCCCCCTTGTTCTTTGCACACTTTTAAAATTTTAACAGCTGGGCTGAAAGACAACTGGGGCTTAGACTATTCAAGCAGCAGGGATAAATATTAAAAGCAAAGGAAATGGAGGACAGGAAGGCATCTGGCATTGGACTATCATATTCCTCATCCCTACCCCCTGGGAGAACATATCACCATTTCAGAAATGCTGGTGGGGAAATAGTGCTGTCTTTTTTTTTTTTTTTGCAGTATGTGGGCCTCTCACTACCGCGGCCCCTCCCACTGCGGAGCATAGGCTCAGAGGCCATGGCTCACAGGCCCAGCCGCTCTGCGGCATGTGGGATCTTCCCGGACCGGGGCACAAACCCACGTCCCCTGCATCGGCAGGCGGACCCCCAACCACTGCGCCACCAGGGAAGCCCAGTGCTGTCTTTCTTTATATACATACAATTACACATGAAAACCCCTTTTCACACAGGGACCATAACTACTCTTGTAACAGTTTCCAAGACCCAAAGAAAAATATTTGTTGTATTTTAAAATAGCAAGCTTAAGAGCTCTATTATTTATTTCTTCGCATCGCACAGGAATGATTGTTTAACCATTTTTGATACCAGTTTCACAGCTAAAGGTGGTCAGGCTAGAAAAAAGGTTGGCTTAGTCTTTTTAGAGTAACTATAGTGGGAGAAGGGACAGTGAGAGTGAGGGTCAAGAGATGACTCAGCCAACCTAAGCAGCCCTGCTTTCCAGAGATTTATGCCTAGACTTGTTCATCGGTGACACTTGACGGCCTGGTCCCCCGGAGCAGCTGGACTATGCAGCCCATGGTTCACGACTACTGGTTTCTAGGGACAGCTGAAGCCTGCCTCGCATGCCTCTCTCTAGCCCAGTTCTCCTAGTTTCTTTTCTTGTCTAATCACAAGTCAATTCCTATTCCCCAACTCGAACTTCTCCCTCTGCCCTGAGAATAGATTCAACAGTATCTTGTGTTTTCTGCATATATGTTCCAGTTCTAATACTTGGTAATGTTCTGGTATTTCACAATGTTTTCTTAATATAATTCCCTTTATGGCCTCTTGTAATACATTTATACTATTTCTCCCACTGCTAAAGTATTCATAATAAAGTATGTGATTAAACTTCATTTACAGTAATAATAGTTTACTTCCCAGATGAATAACACTTTACAAAATTATTAAATATACTAATTGACTTTTTCTTTTTTTTTTTTCTGCTTCAGTCACCTTGCCTGTCTATGCTTGAACAGAGTAACTCATATTTAAATTTCCCAAAAGTCTCCTATAAGGAAGAAAACATCCAGTGGTACACTGTTTTTTCCAGTTCCACCTTTCTACCATCCCCACAGGATCTCCCATCCAAAGAGCCTAATTCTGCCAGACTAATCACCCTTAAGACCATTTTCAACAGCCAAGACATGGAAGCAACCTAAATGTCCATCGACAGAGGAATGGATGAAGACATGTGGTACACATATACTATGGAATATTACTCAGCCATAAAAAAAGAACGAAATAATGCCATTTGTAGCAACACGGATGGACCTAGAGATGATCATACTACGTGAAGTCAGAGAAAGACATATCATATGATATCACTCGTATGTGGAATCTAACTTTTTAAAAAAATGATACAAATGAACTTATTTACAAAACAGAAACAGATTTCCAGATATTGAAAACAAACTCATGGTTACCAAAGAGGAAATGGGGGACGGGGCGGGGGTTGTAAATCAGGAGCTTGGGATGAACACACACACACTACCATCTACGAGACGGATAACCAACAAGGGCCTACTGTACAGCACAGGGACCTCTACTCAATACTCGGTGATAACCTATATGAGAATCTGAAAAAGAATGAATACATGCATAACTGAATCACTCTGCTCTACACCTGAAACGAACTCATTAACACTGTAAATCAACTATATGCCAATAAACTTTTTAAACGACCATTTTCATAGCTTTTTCTAGGGACACTCATTAATGATTCAGAGCATCACTTAATGCACGCTAAAGTTTACCTCAAGAAGTCCAAACTCTCCAGAATCTGGCCGTCAACCACTTACCCATTCGATTTCTTCCTGTTCGGCCTTCTCACCAAATGAATGATGATGACCACTGCCTGCACCTGGCCCACTCCAGGAGCCCTCCTGCATGTTTCCCTCCCCTGGAATGCCCCACCCACCCTTCCTGAAGTCTTCCCCTCCCAGGCCCAGGTCAGGTTCTGCCACGTCTGAGACACCTCTGTAGAAAGAAACTTCCGACATTGCTTCTAGCCAGCTATCTTACTATAATTAAAGTTTCTCCAAACTGATTAAGTGTAATTTACACAAAAAACAGAAAACCGCTGCTGCTGCCGCCGCTGCTTTAACTAGAGCATAATTTTGGTAAGAAAGTTTAGCACAGGAAGGGGTTTGAGCATCAATCACTACGGGGTAATAGGACTGGTTAAAAAAAACTAGTACACTAGTGCCTGCCTTACAAATAATTGCATGCCAACCACTGTGCAGGTTGGGAGTGGGTCCTATTCTTCAGTTTTACTGCAGCAGAAAAAGGACTGCCGAACACTGGTCCTCTCTCAACTTGGCAAGGATAAAGGCCTAGGTTTTATTCCTAGCATCTGAGATTAACTCGTGTAGCCCTTAACAAGAGCAAACTACTTACTTAGCCTTTTTAATTAAGCCCAGGTGGAAACTGGAATTCCTACCTGCAGGGGTTGCAGAAAGAAAAAGAAAATGCATCGCCACAATGTGAGAACACAGATAAGCACTCAAGGAACGGTAACCATCTCAGAACGATGTATATCTGTGAACAAAACAGCGCCCTGATTTATACCCAAGTAAACAAAAGTGCTAGAAGTGGGCAAGTTCTTCACCTGGGGCCGCTCACTTGTCAGAATGTCCTGAACCTCTTGAAATTTGATGGAGAATTTCGTGCTCAATTGGGTTGATACATTCTTCTGCGAAAATGACTCAGAGTCTGAAAAGAATTCGTGACCCAAGACAGGCGGAGGCCCAGCAGGGCGGTTAAAGCTTTTGGTTTCGGGACAGGGAATTTGGGGTGACCTAAAGGAAGGCCTCCGGACGCCCGAGGGGAAGCAGGGACTACCGGCAGGCGGCGACCCCGCTCCCCGTCCTCCCGCAGGGCCCGCCCGTGACTCCCTTCTCCCACCCCCCGGGGCCCGGCGAGGCCTTCGGGTTTCCCTCCGTTTACCTCGCCGTGGGCGGGAAACCATGGGTCCTCTGCGGCTGGCAGGACACGCAACCCGCCACTGTGGCGGGACTGAGTCTTCAAACCTGGCGCGGGGGCGGGGCCGGGGCGGGAAGTGGGGAGAGCGCGAGCCCGTGAGACGACAGCGTTCTGGAGCAGGACGGGGACTGAAACGGAGCGGAGGCCGGGAAGGGCCTAGAATGGCCTGGAAGCGTGCCTGGAAGCCAAAAGCTCCCGGGACCCGTGAGTGGGCGGTGTCCTCGGGCTGAGCGGCGTTCTCAGGCGGGGCGGGACCCGTGAAGGGACGGTGTTCTCGGGCCGAGCGGTGTTCTCGGGCCGGATGGGGCCTGTGAGGGTGCGGTGTTCTCAGGCGGAGCGGTGTTCTCGGGCGGGGCGGGGCCTGTGAGGGGGCGGTGTTCTCGGGCGGAGGGAGCCGGGGCCTGACTGACTTGTCGGCGCGGCACAGAGCTCGCAGAGCTGAGGGGCGGGGCCCGCAGAGCTGAGGGACGGGGCCGGGGTAGGGCCAGGGGGCGGGGCCTGCCCGGGCCCCTACCTCTGAGCGCAGCTGCGGCGGAAGCAGAGCGGGAACCGAGCCCAGCAGAGCGAGCGGGTGGCTGCGGCGTAGAGGCTGAGAGGTGAGATATGCCCTCGACGCTTCTCGCTTTGGTGCCATAGGCCCTGAGCTGGTTCCCTCCACTCTCCCAAGCTCAGCGCCTGCCGCGGGGGCCTGCAGCTGCCCCGGGGAGACGGAGGAGACGGGCCTGGTCCGGGCGGCGGATCCTTTGTTTTGGCACGACGGGCGGGGACGAGCTCTGAAGCCCGCAGATCAAGAGACCCGGCCCGAGGACGGGAGGCCGGGCCGCGGAGCGGAGATCCGGCTGGAGACGCCGAGCCTGGGGGACGGGAGGCCGGACCGAGGATCGAGAGGCTGGGCCGGGGGTGGTGGGAGACCCGCGTGGGATGTAGAGGGCGGACAGCGGGAGGCTGGGGAGCGGAGACCCAGAGCCCGGGGGACAGGTGGCCGGGCCGAGAATGGGGGGTGTCGGGAGACCCGGGTCGGGTCGCTGAAGCCTGGTAGCAGGAGGCTTGACACGGGTCTCTGAGCCAGGGGAGGAGAGGCGTGGGAGGCCCAGGCGGAGGCGCTGAGGC
>RJWK010060568.1:0-13306 GCA_004363435.1 Platanista minor
GCGGGAAGTGGAACATGAGCCGGGGTGGGGGGCAGTCTCAAGGCAGGACAAGGGGGGCTGGGGAGGGGTGGGGTCCATTCTCAGAGCCCCTCCCGGCAGACCCTCTACCCAGGGGGTGACTCTTAAACCCTTTGGGCTCAAGGCAAGACAGAGGCTCCGAGTCCTGGTGACTCCAGGCCAGTGACCTAAACATCTGCTGAGCAGAGCAGCCTGGCCGCCCGGAGGTGGCGACTGGGCTGCTGAAGGCACCGCATTCCCCTCCCCACCCCCACAGGACAGGGGCTGAGGTCCAGGTGACAGAAGCCAGAGGGGCCACCCAGTCCCCACAATTAGTGGAGATGAGTGACCAGAGCCCTTGCTGGCCACAGGTCGAGAGTTAATGGAGGCTGATAGTGAACTTGGGGAGGCTGGGAAGAGTCCCAGCCCCTCCTCTCTGACCATTAATCCTCTGGACGTGGCTCTGGCCCTGCCCTGGAGCTAACGGGGCTGCATCTCAGCTGTAACCACAAGGCCATTGAACGAGGAGAGGCTGGGGGCTAGGGCCCCCAGAACCAGCCCCCAGCCCCAGATGGCCACCCTGCCTTGCTCACTGGCTCCCGAATCGGCCATCTCACACCCCTGGGGTGGGGTACCCCGGCAGGCTGTCGCAGTCCCGTGTCACAGCCAATCGGACACGACAGCCTCCTACTCCCCCCCGGCCCCCAGGGCTGCCTCCCCGCCACTGGCCACCACACAGGGGCAGCTCTCCTCTTCCCCAACCCTTTGGCCCAGGCAGCCACCAGGCCCATGTCCAGCTTTAGGTATAGACCACTTCGTACCTGCTTCTGCCGCAGCTTCAGGTCCCTCCCCACCCAGCAGACCTGTCCCCTCCTTCCCTCTAGGCTCCGACCTCTGTTACTGTGGACAGTGCTGGTATCTGAGCCAGCGTCCAACCACATTGGGGACTCATGGGACTTTGTAGCCTGATTCTGAGTCTCCTTCTGTGTGACCAGCCAAGCCTGCCTCTCCACCTGACCCTGAGTCATTGGGTTTTGTGGGCAAAGATGAGCCAGTCCACCATGGTCAGCCCCATCTTGTCTAGGCCGTGCACAGGCCACGCCTTGTGCCCCCTGCACCCTGGTTGGCTTGGTAACACCTGTGCAGTGTCCCCAGGCATCTCTGCAGCATCCCCAGGAAGACTCCTTCTGGCCTTGGGATAGAGCTCCCTCTTGGGGTGCTGGTCCATGTCCTGAGCTCACTCCTCGCAGGGCCCACAGAGGCTGTGCCATCCCTCTCGCTGTCATCAGCTGAGGCTGAGCCCACCGGGTCCAGGCTTGTGTCCCAGGCCCCCCACACGTGGCCCTCCAAGGGGCAGGAATGAGGCCTTCCTCCTGCTCTGCCTCCACGGGGCCTGCCCCACCCAGCCGCACGACCCTGCCGAGGTCGGCTGGCAGCCTGGGCTGTGTGGGGCTGAGTTATGAGAGGGGAGCAGGACGTGTGCTGTGAAGGCCTGGGTGTCTGCCACCAGCCACACTGCCGGGAGCACCGGAAGGAGAGGGTGGAGGCTCCGGAGACCGTCCCTGGCCTGGACGGCACGGAGCCTATGACAGAGGCGTCTCAGGAGTCCTTGGTGGGAGGAAGTATTCCAGAACATTCTAGGAGTGCCTCTGTGCACCAGGCACAGGGCTGGGCAAATCTTGAGTTTCCTCGATGCCGGCTCATTCCATTATGTAGGTGCAGAAAGTGAGGCTCGGCGGGCACCGCACGTGAGAGGCAGAGCTGGGGTTCCAACCAGGATGGTCACCCAGCTGTGCCTCCATAGGCTGCAAACAAAGTCAGGGTCTCGTCCTCAGAAACCCTCAAGTCTTCACAAAAGGGGGCAGAGGCCGAGGGAGCCACACCACCCAGGATCATCAACCGGCCCCTTGCCTCGGGCCCTCCCTTTCTCCCTCCATCCACCTCCAATGGCTCCCTGTCCAGCCCCCCAGCTCTGCCACTTCCCCTCACTCCAGGTGTCCCAAACACCTGACACAGGGACAAAATGGGCCTTGCACAGAGCACCATCCACCCCCTGCCACCTGACCGAGTCCTGCCCACCCCGTGGCAGTCATGGCTCCAAGGCTTTGTGGGCATCCCCAGCTCGCCCCACCACCCTCTCCTCCAGCCGCCTAGCTCCAACCGCCCTGTCCTCAACCCTGAGTCCACACCTGCCTTCTGCTCTGCGCGTCTGTCCCCTTAGTAACTGCAACTCAGGCTGTGGAGGAAAGTTTCCACTGGGAGGGGGGACCCCTGAGTCTCAGGTGGTGATGGGGGGGTGCCCGCTGACACGGCTCTGGAGCCACTGAAAGGAGCTGAAGCCAACGGACAAATATTGACCGAGTGCCCCAGTGGGAAGAACTTCCTAAAAGCAAAGGCAGGGACATCGGGAGCTAAACTTTCAGGGGCTCAGACGGAGCCGTACACTGAAACGGCAAGAGATGAGTCCGGCAAAGTTCTGACACTAACATGACAGAAAGTTAATACCATTGACAAAGCACGAGCCTAAGCGAAGCTGGAGCACCAAGGACGTGAGCAAACTCAGAGAAGGGAGGGCCCTGGAGCCAGGGGAACACCCGCCTCCCCAGAGGGGAGCCCCTCCAACGCTCCAGCCCTGGCCCACCAGCCCGCCCTCCGAGCAGCACAGAAGGGCCCCAACTACCAACCACAGGGGCGGGCTCAGTGGGTGGGACGTCTGCATCCTGAGTGGTGAGAGGCTGAGCCTTCACCTGGAGTGGCCCTTCCTGTGTGGAGGGATGGCCAGGTTGATGCATGAATGGGTGGAGGGTTGGAGGGATGGAGGGGTGGATGTACAGACGTGTGCGGAGGGATGACTAGGTGAATGGATGGGGGAGTGGGTAGGGAACTCTGGCGTATAAGATGTAGCCACTGACCCCTCCCCAAACTTGTCCTGTTGCCCCTCCCTCCTAGGGGAGGGCCCACCTCTTTCTGGGATGCACACACTCCCTTTGCTGTGGCCTCTACCTCAGCACCCTCAGACCAGCCCCTTGCTGGGGGCTGCAGGCTAACCCTCTGCCTAGACCCCAGCTCCCAGGTGCTGCTCCTCCCCTCTGCCCCACCGCTGGGCTGTTGAGTGTGCAGAGGACAGGCCTCGGCCTGGCCACCATAAATCTTGCTCCCATCCTGCAGCCGATCAATCACTGACCAGCTCCAAAGCCCCTGGATGTCTCAGTGCTCTGCCTGCATGGCAGCCTGGCCTGGCCGTGGGAGCTGCAGCCCCACCGGCTCGGGATGCCGTTGGCTACATATATTGAACCTGAAGCATTGGATTACATGTTTGTTCAATAGCAATAAACTCCCAAAGTTTTATGGGGTCATAAAACCGCTGTCTTGGCTCCCACTTTGGCAGTGCAGGGCATCATGTACACGGGCCGGGTTCCTCGCTAATGGGGCGGCGCGAGTGATTTGGTTCTATTAGCTGGAAACATCACATCTGCATTTCCCCAATTCTCATAAATACAGCCGCCCGCCAGAGCTCACCTGACCTAGCCTCAGAGTTCCAGGAGAAGGGAGGAGGCAGAGAGGGCTGGAGACACAGAAATGCCTGGGTGGCGGAGAGGGAAGGAATGTCCCTGAGACAGACAGGCAGGGCCAGGCACCCACCCACGCAGGTGGCCTGGAGTTATTCTCCTGCCCACCTCCCCCCTGGAGAGACTCCGAGGGGATCCTCTGAGGGTCTGGGCCCCAGTTCCAGGCAGGCTGGAGCTCAGAGGAAGGAGGGGGAGGTGTTGAATGGGGGGGGAGAGATGGGGGGATGAGAGCTCCAGGCCAAGGGAGTAGCACATGCAAAGGCACCGAGGGGTGGCTGGGGCCCCGGGAGCCCCAAGGGCCAGCCGGGATTCGGACAGATTCAGGGAGGAAGTGATCAGAGCTGGAGAGGCCAGAGCAGGCAGAGGCTGCTCCCCCCACAGCCACCAGAGTGTGCATTTGGGAAGGGGTGCCACGCCTGGGGCCCTGGTCCATCATGAGGGGCTGCTGCGGGCAGTGATGGAAGAGGCAGCTTGGGAGGTAGTGAGCTCCCTCTCTTGGGGGGCCATGCCACCAATGGAAGGAGAGCAGAGGCTTAAGAGAGAGCCCTGAGGAAGGGTCCTCTGTTGTGGCCTAGACCCTCAGCCACCAAGCACAGACCTGCTCAGGTACCAACGGGAGACACCCAGACAGGGGTGGCATGAAGCAGGCCCTCGGCCTTGGCCAGGTGAGGGCCAGGGGCCGGTATCTGCCAAGCTCCTCCCCTCCCCTCAGGTGGACCCAGCCATTGGCACTGGGCCCTGGATGGGCGGACAGCACTTTTTTGCCCATCCCCTCCCCCAGCCCTAGGCTCAGAGAGGACACTCAGTGAGTGGATGACTTTGCCCTGATCCTTGTAACTTTGCTACCGAGCTGGGTCCTCAGAAACACATCGATTTGCCCGAATCAATATTTATTGCAGCTTCAAAGCCTGGGGTAAGAGAGCTCCAGGCTGATGAATGGATGCCAAGCAGCCAGCCAGGGGCCACCCCGCCCGGCAGGCCTTGCCTACCTCAGCGCCTGCCCTGCCCACACCCAGGGATGGAGCACGGTCACTGTGTCTCAGACATCCTGGTGTCCCGATCCCTGGGACTGTTTGCTTGTTCCCATGAGCTTCTGAGGAACCAAGGCCTCTCGCAGCCTCAGACATCCTGGAGTCCTGATCCCTGGGGCTGCTCAAGAGGTGGCGTGCACTGGGCAATCTCTTAGGAAAGGTGTGCTCCCTGCCCTCCCAAGGCTGGTGTGTGGAAGGAAAGTCAAGGGCACTGCTCGCACCTCCTCGACGGCTCTGCCACAAGAGCCGTCGAGGAGGTGCGAGCAGTGCCCGTCTCAGGCAGGTAGAATCTGACGTCTCTAATGCTTACTGTCCCAATGCAGCACCCAGAACATCTGCCAGAAACTCAAGATACTTACTGGACACTTACCCTAAAACAACTCATGACAGCCACCCCTTAAAGACAAAGGGGTTCTTATGTCAGAGTATATAAGGCTTTAGCCTTTATAAGCCCCTCTCTCTTTCCCAGAAAGCTCTTTCTGTTTTACCCCAATCTGTGTCTCCAGAATAAACTTCTTTTTTGCAGCTTGGAGGCCCAGGTCTGGAGACATCTCTGGGAGGCTCCCTGGAGGAGGAGGCCCATCCCTGGCCACTCCTGCACTCCTCTGATCCTGGACCAATCTTTAAAGTAGGATGAAAGTCAGGGAGGAGGCCAGAGCCCGGCAGACCGTCTGCTCTGTAGCTGGGTGCAGTCTCAGTCACTGCAGAGGCCCTGCCCTTCCCTCCCACCTCCTGCCAGTGTGTGCCAAATCCCTCCTCCTGTGCAGTCCTCGGGGGCAAATCTCCAGCTCCACTACCTGCTGGCCCATTATTATTAACACCCTGTTGCTTGTGCTCCAAGCATCTCAGCCTTCCAGATTAAATAGAGCTGTGCTCAGGGACTCCTTCCAAAAAGCCAGGAATTCTGACACCTCCTTGGCAGGGGCTGGGAGCACAGCCAGGATGGCCTGGGAGGTGGGACCCCACTCCAGGGATGCTGGGACCAAGGGGCCACTGTGGGCAGAGGAAGGGGCAGAGGACGGGCTGTGTAGGTGGAACAGCATCCGTCTTCAGGGCCGCAAGAGGCAGCCGCACAAGGAGGGCTGGGCGCCCAAGTGGGGCCAGGAGGTCTCAGGATGGATGGGGAGGGGCCTGGGCAAGATGGGGGCCTTAGAAACCCCTGGGAGATGGCAGCAGTCCAGCTGGATGGGGCAGTAGGGGGACAGGGCAGGCGGGCCACCGTACACCCCCAGCATTGCTGTGTGTCTACAGGAGATGCCCCTGACCCCATCCCCGTTTTACAGTGGACGCTGTCTCCGTCCATTCCAGCTGCTGTAACAAAATGCCAGGAACTGGGCAGTTTATCAACCATGGGGTTGAATCTCTCGCAGTTCTGGAGGCTGGGAGTCTGAGATCAAGGTACAGGCAGATTGGGTGTCTAGTGAGATGTCCCAGCGGGGTCCTCACATGGCAGAAGGGGTGAGGGAGTTCTGGGGCTCTTTGATTAAGGGCACTACTACCATTCATGAGGATTCCACACTCATGACCTAATCACCTCCTGAAGGCCCTGCTTCCTGATACCATGCCCTGGGGGTTAGGATTCCAACACTTGCATTAGGGGGACAGAGACATTCCTTCTGCACCACCCAGCAGGCACTCAGCTCACAGACTCACAAGCTGGGGGACTCCATGCAGGCCCCCACCTTTCAGAGCCTGGCTTTCCCACCCCCAGGGTGCGGAGGGTGCCCGAGAGGCTCCCCTGCCCTCATTCTCCAGGCTGCTGGCACCTCCCTGGTTCCACATTGGGCGCCGGGCACCAGGAGGCTGACTGACCAGCCAGCCAGATTCTGCCCCACACCCACTCCCACATCTGACAGAGGCACCAGCTCCAGAGCAGGGGGGCAAGGCGGGGGGACACAGAGGTGGGGTCCTAGATGGAGCGTGGGGGCTGCAGGGGACCGAGGAGGCCAGGAGCCTTTCCTGGAAGCTGCAGGCAAGCCATGGGCCCAGGAGCACTGGGAACCTCCTGCAGGAGATTCCCAGGAGGAGGCCGGCGGGAAGGTGCATGCCCCATGCCCCAGGCATGTCCCATGCTGGAGTGAGAAGGTGCTGAGATGAGGTCCTACTGCTGCCTCTGGGGAAGCTGAGTCAAGCTCATGGTGCTGGGGGAGCTGGGCCCCCCACCTCCCAGAGCCTGATCAGGAATGTCTGTGCTGGGGGAGGGGTGGTGACAGGATGTGTCCACCTGTCAAGAGCTCTGTTGACCCTCCTGCTGACATTGCCTCCCGCTAGGAGGCCACCACAAAGGGCATTTTAGGTCTGTGCTCCTTGGTCTTTGGGCATCGATTTCCTTGTTTCCAGCAGAGCTGGAACTAGTATCTGGCATTTGGTTGTTTAAGGAGGAAACAGCATCAATATTGTCTGTAGGACATCATTCCCGGTCCCTCAGAGAGGCCTGCTCCCATGCGTGAGCCTGGACAACAGGCCCGGTGTCTGACCACCTGGCAGAGAAGCATGAGGACCCTGGAGGCTGGGTGACCTGCCCAGTGGTTCCCGCAGAGCCGGGCATGTGGTGTGTCCCCAGGGCCCCAACAAGCATCTCACTCTCTCGCCTGATAGCAGCATCCCCCCACCCCCAGAAAGGACCCTTACTCCCTCCCCCTCGCACTGAGCAGGGACCGTCATGGACATAGGCTCAAAGCAGGAACAGAGCCCATCAGGGTGTCTGGCCAGCCCTGATTGGGGGCAGGGAGAGCACCAGGGGAGGCAGCTGCCACTGATAGAGGGCGCAAACGTGCAGGGTGGGGCTGGGGGTGCCCCCCGCCTCATTCCCCTGGGACTCACATAGTCTCTGAGGCAGGACAGTCCTCATGACCCCACTTACGGGGAGGTGCACTGACCATCCCAAGGCTGCCAGCCAAAGTGGTGACCAGGACCAGCGTCCTGAACCCTTGTCCCCAGAGAAGCCTGTTCTTCATTTCTGTCCCTAATTCTCATATGATCAGTCTCAGAGGCCAGCATGGAGGAGGTGGTGATGACCCGGGAGAGGCCAATGCGCATGGTCAGGGGCCTGTGGAGGAGGGCAGACCTAGGGACTCTCGGGAGGCCCAGTGAGGCAGCAGGGCTCCTGTGTGTCGGGTTGTGAGGCTCCAGGAGGCCTCTGGGCGGCCCACAGACTCCACCGCCTGCTGCCCCTGCCCACTGCCCCAGCAGCTGGTGCTGAGCATTTGCAGGGACAGGTTTGTACAGGGAAATAAACAGCTGGGCTGGGCTCTACTCACTAAGGTCCCTCTCGGACCTCCCTGGGCTGACCAGGGCTCAGGGAGCCAAGGTGGTGACAGTAAGCTCTGTGTCTCGGTGGGCCCCTTGAGTTGCAGACCCTGAGTGGCAGCTGGCGGTCGGACCAGGAGTGTCCTGGTGGGAGGGGGAGGACGGGGTGGGGGGGTGGCCCAAGGGCTGACAACAGGCCCTATCCTAAGGTTTAAGTGAAAGGTAGGCGCACAGTAGGTGGTGGCAGGCCTCTGGCAGGGGGGGCAGGCAGTGGGCAGTGCAGAAACACCTGCTTGAAGGTCAGGACTGATCCAGGCTTGAAACAGGTCCACGTCCGGCTGAGAGCCGGCCCCTGCCCCTGGGAAGCCCCACCTTCCCAAGGCCCAACCAGTGCTCAGAGCTCACACGCCAGGACACACAGCCAGGCCCAGGGGTGACCCTCGGTCTGGCACAGGGGCCCTGGACCCCCAACGGGCCACCATGAGCACCAAGCCCCTCTGGGACCCCGGTGTCCCCACCCCACCTAGGATGACCAGGCCTGATTCACAGGGAGGCCATGCACTTGCAAGAGCCTGGCACACTGTAGATGCTCACGGGCTGCCTGGCTTCACACACCTGACACCCCTTCCAGGCCCTGAGATGGGAGGGGTGGTCCTAGGGTGCTGGGCTGGGTCTTCAGGAGCTCTGTGCTGTGAGACCCCCAGAGCCCAGCACAGCCTCGGGCAGAGCGCCTGCCCCAGAGGCCATGTGTGGGTCTGACCTATGGGGAGGGGTCAGGCAGGCTGGGGGCCCTGAGGGGCATGGGTGAGGCAGGGTTGCCAGTGACTTCCTGCTCTTTATTACAACACACCCTCTGTTAATCCTCATGCCAGCCTGGTTCCCAGGCTGGCTCGCAGGGAGCCCCTGGGTGCCCCCACTGGTGCCCTGACCCCCTGCCCCCGCCCAGGGATTAGAGCTTGTCCAGCAGTTCTCCTAGCTAGGTCGGGAGTCCATGACCTTCTGGAAAGGCCCCTGCTTGCGGGGGATGCCCCACGGGCGCCCTGGGGTCGACTGGTTGGCAACACCTGCTTGAGCGTCTTGTCATGAAATCCCGGAAATGACCTACGTGTAGCCCCCAGGATTGGTCTGGCACAGGATGGAGCAGCGGGTGATGGGGCTGGGGGAGGGTGTCCCAGGAGTTCATGGCCTGGATGGGGGGTGCACAGTGGGTCTCACCCATGAGTTCCAGTGGGAGTCACCCCTCAATTGGTGGGAAGGGGGTGTTGGGCTGGGTCTCCTTGCAGGATGGGGGGGACAACTGGAGTGAGGGAGTGAGGCCCAGACAGTCGGCTGCAGAGCCCACCCACTACCCCCATCCTGTCTGTACGGAGAGAGGACGCGGGACCGAGTGCCACCAGGGCTCCCCAGCCCACTTCCTGTGAATGTCCCCTGGGCTCTGCAGCCCCGGCGCACCACACCCACAGACCCTGGTGGAGGGGACTGCTGGGCACACTGAGGCCAAGCCCTGCCTGTCCTCACCGAGGGACAACCAGGTCAGGACTTGGACCCAGGCCCACAGATGCCCCACAGATACCCCAACTGTGCCAGTCTCCGTGCCCTCCTTCCTGCCCACATAAGGGGTGTCCAGGCCCCAACAGTGTCCATTCTGGACCCTGCTCGTGTGAGTTCACCAGCTGGACGATGTGACCTCTGGTGACAGGTCCAGCTCATCCCCCACCTCATCACCCACCCCACCTCTGCTCCACAGGCCAGGAAAGTGTGGGGAGAACAGGGAGATGGCCACAAAGTCCCAACATGCAGTTCCTGGATGGCCTGCCCTGTGCACAGCCTCGCCAGCCCTCGGGGTGGGGGGCAGGGGTGCTGAGGTCAGGGCCTGTCCTCCGAGCCATACACCTTGGTCAGGGGCAGCACCCTGGACCTCAGTTTACCCCTGCGAAGAGGGAGTGTGTGGGGAGGTGGGACCTTCCACTATGTGTGTGAGTCCATGTGCAGAAGGGCCCAACTGAGGTGGACTCTGGGAGCAGCACCCTGCTGGCTCAGGGCACCCCAGACTCCCCCAAACACTCCTTTCCTGGGCACCTTCCTGATGAATACATATGCTGGAAGGTTAACAGGCAAATAAAAAGCACAGTTAGACACAAGTTAAGGGCACAAGTGGGTGTGAGATCCAGGGGAGTCCAGGGCTGAACAAGCATGGCCACGGCCACTTCAACACGCAAACGGCCAACGGCTCCGTGGCCTCAGGACAGCGGCCAAGGGGGCCCAGCTGACCAGGCAGCAACAGGGGGGTCCCCAACCCCTCCCCACCCTCTCCCCGACCCCTCCCTGCCTGAAACCCTCACCCTGCCCACCACACTCTGCTCCATCCTGCATCTGCCCACCTGCTTCACTATTATTTACTGGAGGGTTTTCTTCAAATGGATTTTTTTTACTTAAATGATTATATTTTGAAAGGAAATCTTACAGCACCACTGGAAATGGAAAACAAGCATTGCAGGTGACAAATAGAAGGTATCCATACAAACAGAACGAAAACAAAACATGTTATGAAAGCCTGCGAGGCCCGGACCCGCAGGTCAGCAGCCCTGATCTGGCAGCTCAGCTCCACGCAGACCTAGGAGGGGCACTGGTCCCGACACATGGGGGGGCCCCACCGGAGGGTCAGAAAGCTCTTCCTTTACCCAAGTGAGCGCCTCCTGTGAGCACTGTCTAGTGGGGACATGAAATGACTGAATCTTGGCCCCAGTTCAGAGGAGGTGTCTGGGGATTGGGATCCCCACCTCTTACCATCCTGGGCAGTCCCAGCCTCACCCCAAGCCCTTGCACAAGGCCCAGGGCAGAGCAGGAAGACGGCAGCCCCAGTCTGGCAGCATCTACACACAGACAAAGGCAGAGCCAGGAAGAAGGTCTCCCGGGGAGCTCTGGGTTAAGCAAGGTTAAGGGGTTCCCTGCAGGACTTCTCTGTGCCTTGTGTCTGTGTCCAGAGGTGGCCTCACCCAGCTCCAGCCTTTGGCCGTGTGCTCCCTGTAGGCCTTATCAGCACCTCGACTGATATCCCTCTATCTGAACCAAAAAAAGAGAGAAAAAACATCCCACTCCTGCAAGGAGTCGCTTCCTGGGTGGTAGGCTCTATCTCTGGATAGAGATCCAACTATCTCTGGAGTCAATGGGGCCCAGTCGGTGGAGTGGCACCAGGGCCAACACTCCCCACCCCAGCCCTGAGGAGCCCATGGGAGCCCCTGAGAATCTCAGCTAATTGGCCCTGGCCGCTGTGTGCTGCTCAAACAATTGGCAGCCTGTCACTGTTTTATGTGGTTTCCAAGGTGTTCCTGGGATTGGGGATGTCAGGTTTTGGACCCGGAGTGCAATGGAGCTGCCAGGCCAGGGGCCAGCTGGGTTTCTGGGGTGTCCCCAAGCACCCTACAGGGACTCACGCCCCCCTGGGTCCAGTCCCAGACCTCGGGACTCCCTGCAGGGTCTTTCCGCTTGGGATGGGCCCCACAAGGGATGCTCCAGGTGAAGGCCCCAAAGGCACTGCTGGGCTGACAAGGGCACCGGGGGCTGCGTCTGTGATGGCCCCATGTGGTGGGAGATGGCACGGAGCCAGCAAAACTTTTGCTTCCCAGGGGCTGTGTCGGCAAGGCTGTGAGCACGGCCAGGTCCACTGGGGACCGGTGACCTGCCGGGAATTGACCCCATGGAGGAAACTGACACACTTGTGCATTACCGGACTTCTGGGTCCCAGCCCTACGTGCACCTCAAGCCCCATATGCCGGCCCCAAGAATCCCCGGTATCCTGGCCACCACTGGATCTGACCCCTCTGGGTTTGCCGGAAGCTGTGCTCCATGCCAGCTGGGGTCAGCCGGCCCTGAAGGGTGGGGGCTCCTGTCCTGCCAAGAGCCATCTGTCCCACTGTGCACCTGGCACCCCAGGTGGGATCCTGTGCCAGGGACTTCAAAACAGCCACCTGTCCCCCCTGCCTAACCCTGAGCCCTTGAGGGGCCAGGAGCCTCCCAGAGGCCCTGCACAGAGGGTTGGGCCTTGGCTGTGGACCCTGGGCCACGCTCAGCTCGGCTCGGAGCCAGTCACTGTCCTGGGGGACCCTCGAGTCTGACCTGGGGCACCCTTGAGTATATCCTGGGGCAGAGCCTGGGCCAGCTCGGGATGGGGGACTGGGGTCCCATACACCTGCCCTCCCCTCCGCACCCGCCAGCCCCGAGGGAGCCCAGTCAGTGCTGATTGATGGGTGATTGTTTCACCTCCGACCAGCCTGAGCCCTGTAACTTGGGGCGTAAATCCTGGCCACCGGGCTTGGCTGACAGGGAATGACACGCAGAATTAAATGGAGGCGTAAAGATTAACAGCCTGTCAAAGTGTCCTGAGCAGAGCCCGGCCCAGCAGGACGCTAGTCTACATCCCCTCCAGGGTCTCCTCTCCAGGCCTCACAGTTCCAGCGGGCCTCTCTGTCCCCCAGCCCCCACCTGCCCCACCCCACTTTGCCCCCAAACCAGCCCCCGCCACCAGCCTGGGGTCAGGGTCGCTCTGGGGGATCCACAGCAAGACAGCGGCTAGCGTGCTCCTTGTCTGTGCAAGGGCTCACGTGTCCTGGTGTCCCCCTGTGGCCATGCTCCCTCAAGTCTCCGGGGGCCCAGCTCTCCCAGGCCGAGCTCCGTCACCCTGCATCCTTGGCCTGAGGGGTCTGGGGTTCATGGGGAGGGAGTCCGGCCTTCCCCCGGCCTCCCCTGCCTCGGCCTCCCCTGCCTCGGCCTCCTTTGCCAGTCAAGGTTCCCCAGACCCTGGGCAGACGGAACAAGGAGCAAAGCCCTCCCGGGTCCCTGTGGTGTGGACCGAGGTGAGGGTGGGCACCCATGACCCCTGGGCCTGGAGGCCCAACAGGCGGGCGGGGCCGAGGCTCAGCCCCTGCTGGGCCCTGTGCTCTGAACAGCAGGACCCTCTCCTGGGGAGCACCGCAGAGGCCCTTCCTTCCCATCCTCTGAAGATGAGGAACCAGCTCCGAAGGGCATGACCACACCACTCGCGGGAGCCCTCCTGGCCTGGGGAAAGATGCCTCCCGGGTCCCCCAGGGGCTGGATGGGGACCCCGGTGCCTGGCCGTGGGCTTGACACCCAAACCTCTTACTGGAGCAATGCAGAGCCCACCGTGAGAATCATCTCAATAAAAAGCCCCTTCCCCTGCGATCAGGAACAGTCAAATGGTTGCTATAACTTAATTGCCTCAGAGCTCCCTGTTTCGTAATTCAATAATTGTGATTTTGTTTCCTTATTAATGTCGTTGTTTTAAATTTCCTCCACCACATTCTGCACTGGGCCTCCAAGTGCAGAGCAGAGGGGGACTCCACTAAAGAGGGGGATGTGGGAACAGTATCTCAGGGGCGGGAGAAACTCCGGCAGATGAAGGCCGGGGGGTGCTTGGGGCAGGGAGATGGGCTGCACGAAGGC